>SNQJ01S0098415.1:28483-45386 GCA_010110895.2 Picea sitchensis | reverse complement strand
GGTTCATGAGTTGACAAATGATAAAACTACCTAGAAGAAATAGAATCTTAGAATCTTTTGTAAAAATTCCTTTGTATTTTTTTCATGATACAGGCTAGTACACTAGCAGTTAGTTTATTTTTGAAATGTTAATTCCCTATGTGTTTTAAATTGATGTAAATCCTTAACATGCCACTTAACTGGTTTATTTTTGTTACAGACTGCTCATTACAGAGTTGATATTACATGTATTATCCGAGATAAAAGAATGGATTGAGTAAGCATGGTGGAAAATCAAATAATAATGGAACACTCTGCCTTTGCTCCTATTTATTGTAATTATCAAAAACGTTTTGAGAATGCAGGCTATTCATTGCAAGAGAAATAAAAATTGCAAAATAAAATTGCATTTCGCACAGAGGTACCATATGGAGTTCCATATGGAGTGTTGTATGAGGTGCCATTTCAAAGACCATATGAGGTGTTGAACGAAGTTCCATATAAAAGTATACACCAGTAATTGTCCACGATTTCAGGTAACTAGGAATCAATGGAATTTACTTAAATTAGTTCATGGAAATAAATATTGAATGATTCAAACCTTAGAAATTTTCATGATCAACTGTCCAAGTCAAATACTTGGACATTGATCTAACTTCTTATCATTATGATTGCCCCCAAAACATGTATTCAAATTCAAAATCGGCGCTCACACATGGCAACACGTGCATGTACATTCATTATGAATGCAACCATTTCCACCCTAGGCGCACTCATAAATAGAGGGATCGCTCAATTGGGTTATCCCTTTTATTCCTCACACTCTCCCTCTACTAATTACATTTTCCCCTGCTAAACATGATCATCCTCTATCTCATTTTGTTCACCTCTGTCTATAGTACGCTCGGCCTCTGCTAAACATGCTCATCCCTGTCTAAATCGTGTCCATCCTCAACCCGATTGTGCTTGCCCTATTTCCATTTTCCCCATGTTGTCATCATGCCCAAGAGGTATGAGTCATCCTCCTATGTTGACCTCTTCACTACATCTGAGTTTTCATAGTGTAGTGAAGTGTTTCTGCGCGCAGGCTAGGGATCATTTTTGTCTCACTTGCAAAGCCATGACGATGGCATTTCAATGCAATTCTCCCTTGGTTCTGATGGAAAGATAGCATGTGTGGGGTCTCTCACCTTCAGGGTCTCTGAGGAATCCATAGCCGCAACCACAAAGCTTCCAGGAATGGGGGATAGATGGTTTAAAAACCACCAGTTGCCATGATCGAGCTATAACAGGATACTCCAAGGAGTGGATAAAATTGGATCTAATTAACCCTCTCATAGTCATCATCGGGTTGATCAAATGTGAAGGTAGATATTTTGTCTTTAAAGCCTATCACTTTCTATTATTAGCTCACTCTCAGTTCAATAATCCATTGAACTTTCCCTTCTACTTTTTAAAGAGCTTCGAGAAGATGTCCTCCCAATTGAGGAAGAATGTAATCAATCCCCATAACATCCTCTTGCACCATGGCCTTATCAAACTTCTTGTCTTAGGAAAATTGAAAAAATAGGGGAAAAATTGGGATGAGTTCATTTACCAATTTGAAAACCCTCACCTAACAATCAAGACTAGAAAAAATACACCTGATCTAAGGACTATTTATCCATCCAAACCCTCCTGCACAAGCCATTTATTTACTGGAACAAAAATCCAAGAAACTTGTTGAAACCCCTGCAGCCTCATCAGGAAAAAATACCAAGCCTATTGCTAATACCCAGATGCCTTCAATGTCTCTTGATCATACACCCAAAAACCTACAAGAAGTAATTCAACAAGACTTTCCTATAGTCCCCACAAATAGGAGAGGAGCTAATCGATTTAATAGAGGACCCTTTCGAAAGAGTACCTGAACCACAAAAGGAAAACCTTATGCAAAACCCCTAACCACTTTGGACCATATCCAAGTATCCTTTGATCTAGAAATCCCTCACAAAAGACTAAGGGAAGTGTCTATAAATGAATTGGAGACTCATAGAAAGACAAAATATGAACCTAATTCTCTTATAAACTCCCTATTACTCCTACCTCGCAGATTCCTACCCCATATCCTAAGACTGATAGACATTCTACATATTTCAAGGGATGTAATCCCTCCTTCAAGATATTTGATCCTTCTCCATCCATTGAGAAGTTACAACATGAAAATTTTTAGTTGTTGCGACAATTGGAAGAGAGGAAGAATTTGGACATGCATCTTCACCATGACAATGCAATCCTCCAAGAAAAGGTGAATTCCCTTCAACGGTTGGTTGAAAAGATGACCAAAACCAATCGCAACCTCACGGAACAATTGAAACAACACAAGAGGCACAAGACAAAATCTTCACGGCAAGAAGGAGAAGCTTCCAAAGCTGATCCTTCTCAGCAAGCTTAGTCATGTGGGGAAATTCCTTTTTGTTTGCGGTGGCACCCGCAAAATATTAGGTGTGGGGGTAATGTTGGGCCCGTGATATGGTTAATTTAATGATAATGATTAGATCCTTTTTGGCTAATATTATATGTGCATTTTCCTATTTTGAAGAGTTTTGAAGGATTTTTGTATCAAATCCCCATAGCTTACACCAGGTACGTATGATTAATGTTTTATGATGGTTTCAAGTACAATTCATCATGTTTTAATGATTCCAGGAAACTAATTCACGATCTGTGTGTCACAGGGAAAAATTGCATGGTGTTTTTCCATCCGGTACAGCATCTGGTACTCCATCTGTCACTGCGTCCAACACTCCATCATGCACTAAACCCATGGGTGAGTTGGCAGTTATCGTATCAGCGACCAACGATGGGAAAACTAGAGACATGGGTTTTTCTTGTGCTCGTGGCCTCCAGCTACTGAGCTTCTGACAACCTGGATTGGGTTGTTATGTTGGGTGTTTATTGGCTCGCTTAGTTTCTATAAGCCACCAGCGATTAAGATGCATTAAATGTGATTTATTGTTTTCAGAGGAGGTCAATCCTTCTAGCGGTCGACCTCTCAACTTGTAACCTCTATAAATACCACAACAGTGGTTAGACAGAAAGGGGAAGGATATTCAAGCTTTGTTTTTCCATTTCAATACATTTTCTCTAAACTGTGTAAAAATATGTTTTTAATTTAAAATGTTGAAATTGTGTTTCTTGAGCTCGTGATTCATTGTTGAGGAGTAGCCACTACCTGCTGGGGGCCCCACCAGTGATCTGGGTGAATATTTATTCAATTAGATTGTGAATTCACGTAGTGTAATTGTCATTTATTTTATTTCATGTACATGAGTTTTTATTATCTTTATTTACTATATAATTATTGTTCATAGTTTAATTGTTTCAGTTCAGTTTTGCAGGGTGCTTATGAAGGTTAGTGTTAATATGCAATGACTTTTTAATTTATAGGAAATAGCTTGCAATATTAGATACTAACCCCTGTGTGTAATTATATGATAGTTAGAATTTCTATATGGTGAAATAGAGTTTAAAACAAAGTTAAAACATAGTATTTAGTCAATGGTTTCTTTGGCAAGGTTTCGATGGATTATTAGTTGTTAGTTTTTAATTTAGTTTTCAATTTGATTATCTAGTTTGTTGAGTTAGTTTTTAGTTTGCTTATCTCGTTATATGATGGAATAGAAATAGGATTTGATTTATGTTTTATGAGTATTTCCCTTTGCAATTTAATTTATTAAAATAGGATTAGTTTAATTTACTTTATGCAATTTCCATTCTAGATCTAGGTTGCAATTTTAATTCGAAGTTTGATTATTGAGTTCAGTTTTTAGTTATGAATCTCTAGTAGTATAAATTTGCTTACATTAGCATAAAATGCAATTGAATTAAGTAGAATAATGTTTTCATATTGTTGATCACTAGTGCATAAATTGAAGAATCACATGGATTTGCAGGGTAGTTGATGTTTCTTCTATAATGGCTAAGTTCTCATTGGATTGCCTAATTCATACCTTTCACTTTGCTATAGAATTTAATATTGAGTTTATCCCTCTTGAGTTATCATCAATTGTTAAATTCCATCACGATATCATAAGACACCGGAGACATAACCATCAACACTATATTTGACTTTTCTTGTTTTTGTAGATTAGAGAATAGTCTTCTTGCTTTGGTAGATTAAAGAATAGTTTTCTTATCGTAGATTAAAAAGTAGTTGTTGATTACTTTTATTTTCATGATGCTTCGAATTTAGTAGTTTAAGATTTCCTTTCGTAAATTAGAAGTAATTGTGAAGTTTAATTTAAGAATAGAGTTCACTTGCTTATTAATATGATTAATTACTTGTTGAGTCATTTTGATTAGTTTACTTGTTGTAGATGTTTTTTTTGACGAAAATGGTTATAGAGATTGTATTAACAAGGGGTGGATTGGCCACAGATTCGGTTACAAAATAGGCCCTGAATTTCTTCGTGCCTGTCTTTCTGAAAATCCCTTCTAAATCTATAGCTATCGACTTTAATCCTGAGCTAAGTTGTTGTTAACCTTCACCAGGTACAGAGTTATTTACAGCAATGGCTTCTATACAAAATGCCATTTTGTTGAAGAGATCTTGCTAACAGACTACTAGTTAGTTGGCTTAGTTCATGGGGTCTTGCTTCCAGTCGTTGTTTAGTTGAGCCATCTTTGCTTCCAACTGATCTATTCACTCTTCAAATTCCCGTTGAGGGTTCTTTAGTTCCCTGTGTAGCTTATCCATCTCCTCTGTAAACCCGAGCTTTGCAGTGGTGATGTCCGCCTCCAGTTTCTCCATTCTTCTTCGTGCCTCTGAATCCAAATTTTCAAGAAAATCCAGCTGATACTGGAGCAGTTGTTTCAGATTTTCCAATGTTTTATCCATCTCCTTTAGCCTGTCTTCCATGCTTGGTTTGCTGGACGAAGTTGAAGCCATTCCTGAACGCGTCCCCTTTCTTCTTGCGCCTTGCTCTTTTCTACTGGAAACGTCTCGACCTCGCTTCCCTGGATAAACTTGCGATCTCGCCTTGGTACTAGGAAGAGATTGGGGGTTCGCCCTCCTTTTAACACCTTCTTCACTCTTTCTCATCATTTCCTTTCGATTTGCAGGATTTGTGAGGGATGGCCGCACAGATTTCTTGTCTCCACCATATCTGTGACGCACCTTCTCATGGTACTGAAATGTCCCTCTCGTCCAACCAAATGCTCTGACGCGTTTTGTTCTCATCGATTCCCCCAATTTCCTGACTGCTGACTTAGCTTGTGTTTGAATATGAGAGGGAGGGCGGATCAGATTTCAGGGGAGGGCCATGCTAACTGCCATTTCATTCTCTTTCAATACCCCCAGCTCTAGAAGATTGCCTCTATTGGCTTCCTCGTCCACCTCCCCATTCAATTCCCTTAACACATGAAAAATTTTATACGACTTGAAATTCCTTAGGAGGAGGTGGATCTTGTCAAGAAGGTTATTGAGAATTGTGCTTTGAGTCTTAGAGTGGCAAATTATGGCCTGTATAATCATTCTGGAGTCACCAATTATTATCAAGTACTGGATCCTGTGTTTTTTTTCTTGGATTAGCCCTTGCCAAAGAGCCATGGCCTCAACTCTGTTGTTGGACTCAATTCCTAAGCCCAATGCGAAATGTATTGTTGTAGCCTCAATGGGATTTTCAATTATCCCCCCTCCTCCAGCTTGGCCTATATTTCCTTTCGAGGCCCTGTCAAAGAATAGGATAGGGGTGTTTCTTCCTCTTTTCCAATTGGCAAACTCCTATTTTTCTTTCCTGATCTCCCAATCTTCTTTGATTTGATTGCTAGCTTTTTTGCCCATGTGACATTGTATCTTGAACTGGCTTAGCCAGAGTTCCTCTACAACATCCAGCGTGTGGTTCTTATTTGAATTGTTGATATAAGGGGTAGATTCACCAAAGAGAGCATGAATTTTGGTGACGACCATGGCTGCGCTTCTTTGGTTATCTCTAAAGATTCTATTGTTCCTTTCTAGCCAAAGGTTCCACAGGGTAAACTTTGGAAGTACTTTCCACATCGTGAAGGCTTGATTTTTTTCCTTTACAATGAAAGGGTAGAAGGAGTCCCAATGAAGAAGGAGACTTCTTATATCTTGGGGGAGGTTGAGGGCTCTTTGGGTTCCTTTTGCTAGCAACCAGATTTCTTTGGAGAAAACACAGTTGAGGAGGAGATGATATGTGGTTTCTTCAGCATGTAGACATAAGGGACACCTGTAGGGACCTTCCCAACCACGTCTTTTGAGGTTCTCCCATGTTTGGATGCTCTCGTGCGCCAATGTCCATATGAAAAGGTCAATTTTTGGGATGGACTTGGACTGCCAGATTGCTTTCCGGATTGTCAGATTAGGTAGAGCAGTGGGGACGTTGTTGAAGAGTCGGTAGCCCTCTGCTATGGTGTAGGCATTTGCATTCCCTCCCCAACCTCTTTCATCTTTACCTTTCTTTTTTAATGGGGCCTTCCCTTGAAGACAACTTTGAAGGGTGCACCAATCTTTTTCTAGATCAGCAGGTATGTTGGGCACTCCCCACCCTTGCCAAGTTTGTAGCTTGTCCTCCCCCCAAATTGAGATGTCAAAGAGAGTAAAAATGTTTTGACTGTCCATCCAGTCTTTGAGGCGATGTAGATCCTGTCTCAGCTCTAGGGGGGGGTCTCCCATAATTGAGTCTTTCCAGATTTTGATTTTCTTTCCATTTCTTGGTACCCATGTGAGGTGAGGTCTGAAATGTGGTAGAGCCTTTTTGCAGAGAGTGAAGATAGGGGAGCCTTTTGATTCTTTTCAAGGAAACTCTAAGCTTTGGTCCCTGGGCCCTCTAAATTATTTTCTCCAGAGCGCTAGTTTTCTCCAAGCTGGTTTGCCAGTGACCATCCTCCAAAGCAACTTTGCCCCCAATGCCAGATTTTGAGCTCGGGTTTTTTTAAAGTTAAGGCCCCCTTCCAGGAAGGGCTTTGAGGTTTTTTCCCAACTTATCAAATGCAATTTCCTACGTGCCTGCTTTCCTCCTTCCCACAAGAAGCGCCTTTGAAAAGATTCAGTTTTTTGGATGACGATGGCAGGGGCTAAAAGCAACGAACTCTGATAAATGGGGATGTTGGTCACCGCGGATTTTATCAGGACTGCTTTCCCTGCTAAATTCAACCAGTTCACCCCCCAAGAAGAGAATTTACTTTTTAGTTTGTCTAACATATGGTTCCAGTGAGAGGCTCTTGAGGCAGATTTAAAAATGGGGATTCCCAGGTATTTAAAGGCCTCCCAATTAGTATGCCCTTCCATCCCTAGAACTCTTTTGATTCCCATCATCTCATTTGGCGTGATATTCCATCCATATATTTTTCTTTTGGCCTGGATAATTTCACTTCCTGAGACTGCAGCATAAGCGTCCAGCTCTTCCTTGAACTTTTTTTCTATCAATGGACTGGCTCCCCCAACAACAATGTATCGTCAGCAAATTGTGCATGGTTTATTTCTTTCACCCCTTGCATGATTCTTAGTCCCTGGAGGTTTTTATGAACTTGGGAGTTTTCYAGCTGGTAGCTTAGGACTGAAGCTTGGATTGCATAGAGTAGGGGCGAAAGGGGGCACCCTTGTCTTAAACCCCTGGAAGCTTGGAAGAACTTGGTTACTTTCCCATTTACCAACGGGGCTATCCAAGGTGATCCAATACAAGATTTTATCCAGTTTACAAAAGTCGAATCAAAACCAAACTTTCTCATTACTTCAAATAAGAATTTATGTCTAACTCTATCAAAGGCATTAGCGAGATCCAGTTTAATGATCATACCTTTGTCTTTCCTTCGGACACTTGAGTGAAGGGATTCTTGGACGAGGGTGATGTTATCGGAAATATGCCTACCTTTGACGAAGCCTCCTTGGTTTTCAAGAACAATGAGAGGGAGGATTGACTTGAGTTGATTGGCTATAACTTTGGTGAGAATTTTATAGCTTGTGTTGCAAAGGGAGATTCGCTTGAAGCGGTTGAATGAGACTGCACCTTTCTCCTTCGGGATGAGTGCCAGGAAGGACGAATTGGTGCTTCCACCTAGCTTGCTACTCTATTGTGATTTCTTGATCATTTTGGTTAGATATTTTTTTATTATATCCCAGCATTGCTGATAGAATCTGGCAGTGAATCCGTCCGGCCCAGGGGCCTTGCCTGCGTTCATTTGATCCAGGGCCTCCTTTATCTTCTGCTGCGATACCTCCTTGGTCATCTTTCTGTTGATATCCTCATTTATGAGGCTTGGGATAATGGTGAGAGGGTATATCTGCGGGTCTGTTTCTGTCCCTTGTGGTTCTGTGTAGAGCATCTCAAAGGCTTCAAAGGCTGCTTGTTTTATGTCCTCTAGATCTGCAATTGTTTTTTTTTGGACTTGCACTTCTGTAACTTCTTTGTACTGTTTCCTTACCTCCGCTTGCTTGTGGAAATAGCTTGTATTTTTGTCTCTTTCTTTCAGCCAAAGACTTCTTGATTTTTGCCTCCAGTAGCTTTCCTCCTCTCTACAGGCTTTGTGCCATTGTCTTTGAAGGTTGTCTTCATGTTGCAGGGCTTCTTGCGTGACCTCATGGTGTTCCATTTCCAGCTGGTGGCTCTCGAGCTGCATTTGGGCTGCTATGCGCATGGCTATTGGATTTGGTTGGCTCTTTGCCCATAGTTTAAGGGCTCTTTTTAACCTTCTTAATTTTTCCTCCCAAACATAAAAAGTTGAGCCTTTAATAGCGCTGGTCCACATTTTGGAGACTAGAGCGAGAAATTCTTTGTCTTGGGTCCAAGTCGGACTAAACCTGAAAGGGATGGGTCCTCTGACTTGGTCTTTTTTAATTTCTAGATGAATGGGCTTGTGATATGAACCACTATGGGGCAGGATCTCTGCATTTGCTTTGATTCCTAGTAACAGAAGGGAGCTTTGGACTAGAAATCTGTCAAGTCTGGTTGCTATGTGCCCAGGACCGATCCTTTTATTTGTCCACGTGTAAAGTCCTTTGGCCAGCTTGATGTCTAGAAGGTCCCAGGCTGAGACTAGATCTTCCACCCATTCTCTGGTCGGATCTCTCACTATAGAACCCCCTCTTTTTTCCTCTTGAGCTAAATTTACATTCAGATCCCCACCGAGAATGATGTTGTTGAGATCGTTTTGCTGAAGGTAGTCCTGTAGGGACTCCCAGCATTGTTTTTTTTCCCCCAACTGTTGCAGCACATAGATATTAAAGATGCTTACCTGGTAACCTGAATCTTTGTGAAGGAGTTTGGTGTGAATCCAGTGCATGCATGTGTCAGAGCTGATCAGGTCTATTTTGGAGGTGTTCCATAGAGTGCAGATTCCTCCTAAGGCACCTCTGGCGTTTTCAGCTATTCCTTGGCTTCCTCTCCAAACGTTCAACGAAGTTTTAAGTGAGTATTGTTGGCTCATCTTGGTCTCCTTGAGAAGGAGGATGTTTGCTTTCAAGGCTTTGATTATATCCTTGAGTGCTTCTTCCTTCCTTTTTCTACCCATTCCCCTACAGTTCCAGGAGGTTAGAATCATTATAAACCTTGGGGGGAGGGATGGCCTCCTTGGGAGGCTTTGGCTTGCTTTCTCGTATGTCGAACACTGATCAACTGCTTGATGGTGGGTTGTGACCCTTTGAGGATGTCTTTGTAGGTTTCCTGGTCTCTTTCAGCTTTTTTGGTTTTCCTGCCTCTTCCTGTTTTCTTTGGGGTGACCCAAGCCTCATTTGCGTCTTTTGAGTCACTGCCTGTTGAGACCTCCCCTTCCTCTATGTTTTGGCTACCTTACAACCTTTGGGGGGAGTTGTTTTTCACCCCTTCTTCTTCTGCTAATGGGTTACCTTTGTCTTCGGAGTTCTGGTTTCCTTTTGCTCCTTCCTCTTGAACTTCTTTACTTGGATATGGTTCCTCTCCATCGACTTCTCTTGCCAGAATAATGAAGTTGTTCTCAATTTCCTTGGTTCCTGAGGTTTTGGCTTGTGGTGGGGTTGTATTTTTGTTTCTTGGTCCTTTCGCTTTGGATTTCCCCTTCCGGGCCTGTTGCCAGCCTTCATCCCCTGCTTTCTCTGTAGTAGGGTTCTTTGGGCAGTTCCTTTGGAAGTGGTTGTACTCATGACAACCTCTGCACTTGAACAGGAGTTGTTCGTAGTCCAGCTTTTGGAAGTGGTGCCAATCCCTAACTTTTAGTTTTATTGCCTCTTGCAGACCCACCTCCAGATCGACTTCCACACAGATGCACGCGCAGGAGTACTAGTCTCTAGGCTCTACTCGATCAATATAGCGCCCCAGACCATTCCCAATTGCTTGAAGTGAGGTTGGGTTCCAGCAATGTATCGGCAGATTTGGGAGTCTTACCCAGACAGGAACGTCCTTGGGAACTTCTGAGGCAGGGTCAAAGCTTGGGGTCCATCATTTTAAATAGAGTCCTTGGGTGCCCATGAAGTACGATCCATTTCTGAAGATCAAATCTCTATCCTCCTGAGAGATAAATTCGAAAATGAAGTATCCTCTCCTGAATGCATAGCACGTAACATTGTGTGAGATCAGCGGTCTCCAGTTTCACTGTATCCAGTTGTCTGTGGATCTGGTTGAAGGCCATAGCCCCATGAGTTGACCTACGAGACCTCAGTCAGAGAGGGAAAGGGCTACTTTCATTGGAAGTTCAGGCAGCAGGTCAATCTCTGGAATGACGTCTAGTTTCTTAATGAAGCTTGGGGGCGTTGAGGGGGTCATCTTCTTGCTGCAAGTTGTAACCCGTTTTCTAAAGGAGGTGGTCAGAGAAGGAGGGGGCGACAGCTCCCCTCCTCCTTGAGCTTCCATGGCAGCGTTTGTGTCGAACCCTAGACAGCTTCACCAGGGCGCAGGCGCTCTCTTTTACAGATGGTTAAGCATTGTTAAGTGCTGAGAAGAGGCACATTTTGCAGAGTGAATGGATAGATATGAGATTTGGAAAATTTCTATCCAATCAATTGAGGGAGATCATGAACCAAAATCGTAGACCACCATCATGTCCTCATTGTGGAGCACCTCGACCATGGGCTCCATCTCCCCTTTTATTCTTTAATAACAACTCCTTCTTCTTAATTGTTGTAGATGTTACCATAGGTTAGTTCATTGATTGCTTTCTTGTTTACTTGCTTTGATAGGGTAGTTGCTTGCTTGTTTACTTTCTTTGATAGGGTAGTTGCTTGCTTGTTTATTTGTTTTAATAGGCTAGTTGCTTTCTTGTTTATTTGCTTACTTGTTGCTACTTATTGAATTTGAATAGATTAATTAACTTAGTGTGTCATTGTTATTTCTCATTAGATAGATTAAATAGATAATTTTCTTTTGCTCATTATAATGGTTAAGTTAATTTTCTTAAAGTAAGGTTTTCATTTTATTTCTTAGAACAATCCATCGATCCTTTGTTCGAAAGTTACTTAGGGTAAATAGTTTAAGTTTCTTAATAGGGCTTGATCATTAATAATATTTTCTCAAGTAGATGAGCCCTTAGATAGCCCATTTCTTTAATTAGACTATACTACCTCTAGCCTTTCTTCCTTGGCACATATAGTGCTACAACTCTAAGTTTACTTACCCCAGGTTGAAAATTTAATTGAGATTTTTTTAGTGCATATAGAACACCCATCAACACGATTAAACAAAGATGTCAGTTTCAAGCACCACGTGTCTTTTCCACATAGTCATTTCGTATGACCTAGTTTCGTCCCGAGTCACCTTAGGTTTTCATGTGTCCTAGTCACAATTTCGAGTCATCTTTCCCACATCATATATGTACGACAACATGGATCAATGTCAGGGTTTTTTCCAGGAGATATCAACGAATAGTGTTTAGAGAGAACCCTCGATTCTCAATCCATCAGTTAGATTAGAAAAACGATGGGATGTTTTCATTGCAAGACACGATCAGATTCTGTCATTTAATAGGCTAGTAAATGTTTCTCTCCACATATGTTTCTACCTCGTGCACCAATTTAGAATCGGTAATTTTAAATTGTTGATAGAACACATTATACCATGTGCCCGCACTGCCAACCTACGATCAAATTTAATTTTAAACATAATGAAGATCCAACAGTAGATTTTGTAGAACCGCACTCATACCCTGAATTAATAACTGGTGCGACAAGGTAAGTATGATTTGTGTTTAAATCACTGAGACAACTTCAAACATCTCTATTATGCACACTAGTTTCCATTTTCAGAGCAGACGAAGAAGTGAAGAGAGTGTCTCAAGGAGTTGTGTTTGGTTGTCGGACTATCAAGACCAGGTTAAGCTAGGAGAAGAGGTATGTGTTAAATTTTATCAGTTTGGCAGTCATAATGTGTTATATATCGGCATTTGATCTTTTACACAGTGTCTAACTATGTTCTAGCTGCAGAAAAGAAAAAAATGCCTCCAACAAAGCCAACGACCAGGCACTCGCCGAGGGCACCAAATTTAAAGGAGGTAGATATTGGTGAAGGTTCTTCTCTCGATATTGAAAGGCAGTTAGAACACTCCCAGGGTGGAACTTTTCATTAAAACCTGAACCAAGAAAGAATTCATTCAACCCCTGGCTTTTGGAGATACAAAAGCAACCACTGGATCCAAAATAATTCTCCCACAGTGGGGAGATCTATTCAACAAAATCAACTGGGAGGATTACTTGAAGTTTATCCCACACAACGACACGGATGTAAGGGTGCTCGATGACCAATTTTTCTTGAACATTCAGTGGTCATGCTTGCACATGGTATCTTGTCGAACTCCAGTTTTCCCATGCATCGAGACCCTGATTTGGTTAATTGATAACACAGACGCGCAAAATTTCCTGATCAACGATGAGAATGGAAGGTGTTTCATAGTTTTTCTCCCGACATAAATCCAGAAGTACTACAAGCTCAGGGACCCAAAGGAGCAACTAAACATAGAATTTGTGGTGAATTTTTTGAATTCCACGAAACCAGCCGATTGGTGGCCTCATGGTGTAAGGAGGAAAAGAAATTTACAAACCATAGCAATTGTTGGTATGGGACAATCAACCCGAGGGAGCCATATATCTACTTTATGGCTCTCATCTGCTGATTATATGAGTAAAAGGACTGGACCAAGTTCTTGGAGGCATGGATGCCCCTAGCCTAAACTATGGCTATTTCGGGGAATAATTTCAATTGGGGAGAAATCATCTCCAACCAATTGAGCACCAATGTATTGGAAGATCAGACGCTAAAAGAAGGATAAGCTCCTGCTTTTCACATGGCCTCATACCTGTTAGCTATAATATACATGAGGAATGTCTTTGTCGGTATGAACTTAAGTTGGCACGTTGCAGAACTGCCTGTTCATGTCTACTTCAACATCCTATGGGAGAACAGGTACAAAAAGTCTTATGACCTTATTTGTGATGAATTCATCGCCAGGATTTATTTCATTATATTTAAAAAGGAATGCCCAAGCTTGTCTGTAGCGGCCAAGAAAATGATCTCAAAAGTAGGCCACTGGTATCTATATGAACACACAACCTATGTCAGGGTTTTCAGGGCCACTGAAACACTAAATTTTCTCCTTGCTCATGTCCCAGACTAGCTCATCGTAGGAGAAATTTGTTATCAAACTATCTTGTAGGGATATAATGCCACTTTGGTCAAGGACAAGAAATGAGCATTTATACCCTACGATTTCCATGTGGGGCTTTATATAGTGAAGGACACTGCTCAAGTGAAACAAGAGGGTTTGAGCCAGCTTGAATTCAGGTTCTCGACAGGCTGGTTTCACAAGCACCAACCTAAAGGCCTTGTCCTCCAACACGCTTATGTAACATACCCAGCCACCCACAGGTCGGGTACGCTAACTACAAGCCCTCCCTGGGATTTATTTCTCTTTCTGATACCTTCTTTAGTTATTAAGGATGAATGAGAGAACAGATTTAATCACATGCAGTGAAATATCTAGCAAGAATGAGTAATCTATAGATTATTTTAAATGATAATTAAATATACACAATGGAAATACATTCATACACATGTAGATGATAATTAAATTACACAACGAAAATACATTCATGCACAGATAGTAATATCACAAAAGAGAGCACTTATCTTTAAGAAAGGTGACACCGACTAGCTGCAGACCAAGGACGTTCCACCCAACCATAGACACCACTGCTCCAAATCTCAATAGCAGTGTCACCCCCAAGTCAGGTCTATGAATCCACAAGGACGGTTCCATAGTGTAATTGGGTTCCCAAACCAATCAACTCTCATGCTCTCACAGGTTTCCCAACACCCACAACAATCCAAGTACCCAAATCTCTTCTACCTAGTCTGTGCCACCTGAGAGAATGGACTTCCACCCTTCTCTACCACACAGTCCCTTAGGCAGTCCTTATCCTTCCTACCAGGGCTTCCAGCACAGTTGGTCCAGAATCTCAATGCTGGAACTCTCAAGACTCACAGTTGTTAGCAAAACAGAGCACAAGCCAATGAATTTCAGACATGCAGATCCCAGGTCACAGCTGGATCACACCAGTGACCACTATATCCAACTATCATGTGGCTAGTTCTTCAGCAGCTTTGTTTCCGTTCTCTTTTCCAACCAAGACGCGAGTGAGGATGGGTCGATGAATGGGTCAGGGAGTGCATGGGAGTGTACGAGGAAGGAACAGGTGAGTGAACAGGAAAAAAGTGCACAAGTCATCAGTCAAACCCCCCCATCGTACCAAAGGCGGGTTTAGGTAACCTTGTGGGGAAAACAAGAACCTCCTGGCCTTCCCCAAGAAGTTCACATAACCAATCCCCTCCCTTAGACAAAAATGGTAATAAGAAAATAGGAATAACACTTAGTCCATCAAGCTCCCTCTCTTGTGGAATCATAGCCCCCTATAACTCTAGTCCTTGTCCGTCTAGCATCCAGCAATGTGTTCATTATTATTAATGATCAAAACATTACATTTCTTGGGCATACTGGACCTTTAATAATTGTTTGGGCACTCAGGCCTCTCATCATTATAACAATACATTTATTTTAAAAATGGGGTTTCAAAACCTGGGGTGTTACATCCCCTCCCCCTTATTTTGGCACTATCCTTAGTGCATATACAAACAGAGATCAAAATCTCAAATTTATTCAAAAAGTTGTGAGTACTCTACCCGCTTGGCATATTCATGCTCCCAGGTAGCATCTTCAGGACCGTAGCAGGTCCACTAAACTTTTACCAGTTCTATAATTCGATTCTGGAGCATTTTGACTTTTTAGTCCAATACCCACATTGGATGAACCTGAAAGTCTCCCTCCATCTCTACCTGAATCAGATGCTAATCAATAACATGGTTACGATCATGTACATATTTCTTTAGTAAAGATACATGAAATACATTATGCACATTCATGGAAGCAGGCAATGCAAGCATGTATGCAATTGGCCCTATTCTATCCAATATTTTAAATGGACCACAAAATCTGGCTACTAGCTTTGTACAACTACCCAATTTCAAGGAGATTTTCTTAGGCTTCACTTTCAAAAGTACATGCTCCCCTACTTTAAATTCTCTAACTGTCATGTTCTTGTCTGCATAAACTTTTTGTCTATCCTGAGTTGCCTTTAAATTTTTCTTAATCTTGACCACTTGGTCTTCCATGTCCTTGAGCAACTCCAGCCCAAGTACCACTCTATCTCTTGGGTTGTCCCAACTCACTGGAGTATTGCATTTCCTACCATACAAGGCTTCAAATGGGCTCATTCTCAATGAAGCTTGATACCCATTGTTATATCCAAACTCAACCAAGTGTAAGTAATCTTCCCACCTAGATGGCTTATCCATCACATACATTCTCAACATGTCTTCAATTATTCGATTGACCCTCTCTGTTTTTCCATCTGTCTGGGGATGATATGTTGTGCTAAAGTTTATATTTGTGCCAAATCCTTTAAACAATCCCCTCCAAAAATTGGAGTTAAACTTTGTATCTCTATCCGAGATGATTGTCTTAGGTATCCCATGCAAACTAACAATTTCCTTCATGAAAATATCTGCAATATTAGTTGTTGTATGCGTCTTCTTCACAGGCACAAAATGAGCAGCCTTTGTTAATTTTTCAACCACCACCATGATTGAATTGTGTTGCTTATTCATTCTGGGTAATCCTACGATGAAATCCATGGTGATCACTTCCCATTTCTTATTTGGAATTGGCAATGGCTGCAACAAACCCGTTGGGTGCCTATGCTTGGCCTTCACCTTCTAACATTCCATACATCGAGTGATGTAATCAGCAACATCCTTCTTCATTCTCGGCCAAAATAACTGGCTTCTTACTGTTGTAATTGTTTTCTAGTAACCGGGATGTCCAACATAAGGAACATCATGCATTTCCTTGAGTACCTAATTCCTCAGTTATCCAGAACTAGGAACATAGATTCTATTTTTATGCATGAGTAATCCATCTTCCTTTATCTCGTACTCTTTTACTTTCTATTGTACATTTCCTTGCTGTAAGTTTTCCTTTACCTGTAGGTAATGTTTATCTATAACAAGACCATCTAAAATTTTACTCTTCAAGTCTGACTGATGCATACTAATAGAAATATCATGCATGAGATGCACTCTTCTACTAAGTGCATCGACAACTTTATTCTCCTTTCCCTTGATATGCTTGATATCGAAGTCATATTCACTTAAAAATTCCATCCATCTTGTTTTTATGGAATTCAAGGTCGGTTGTTCAAAAAGATACTTCAGACCAATGTGGTTTGTCCTTAATTAGAATTTCTTCCCCATGAGATAATGCCTCCACATCCTCAAGGTGTGAACAATGGCAGCAAGTTCCAAGTCATGTGTGGAATAGTTCCTCTCATGTTCCTTAAGCTTTTTGGACTCATATCCAATGACATGTCCATTGTGCATGAGGACTCCCCCAAGTCCTTCCTTACAAG
>SNQJ01S0098414.1:0-29666 GCA_010110895.2 Picea sitchensis | reverse complement strand
TCGTATGGAATCCATCTTCGCTACTGGAGTGAAGGTATCATCATAGTCAATACCATGAACCTGCTAAAAGCCTTTGGCGACAAGCCTGGCTTTGTATATGATGATATGTCCATCCGCTACGCTCTTGGTCCTGCAGACCCATCTACATTTGACAAGTTTCCTCCCAGAAGGAAGGGGAACCAGATCTCAAGTCTGGTTCTCGAGGAGGGAGTTGTACTCCTCCTGCATGGCGGATTCCCAAAATGGATTTCCAGCAACCTCGCCATAAGACTGTGGATATGAAGACTAAACCAAGAAAATATGCTTGGAAGGCAATGGTTCAGTGGCAGTGAGTGCAATAGGAGGCTCCTCGAAATTAGATCAAGTCCCCCTAATATCGGCTGGATCACCTATGATATCCCCTGCATCCTAAAGAGTAGTATGTGCCCACTTGGGCCTCTGCTCTGGCTCTGTAACTGCATCTGGATGCTCTGACTCTTCATCTAACTGTACTGAATCTAAATCTAAATCTGAATCTGAATCCTCCGAGTCCTCTGAATCAAAACTCTCATCTCAATAAGAGTCGGCATGTGCATGCTCATCATCTCAGACATGTGTAAGAGTAAAGGTGTCTGCATGCGGTTGTTGAGGTACATGCAAGACACTTTCCTCGAATTGGACACTACGATCAATGATGAGTTGGTCTGAGGAAAGATCAATAAGTCGATATCCCTTCACACCATCGGGGTATCCAATAAAAATGCACTCAGTGCTCTGTGGATCAAGTGCCTTCCTCTTTTCAAAGGGAATTCGGGCCCATGCACGTGAACCAAAAATGCAAAAGTGGGCCACTTCCGGTTTGAGTCCGATCCAAGCCTCGTAGGGGGTATTATCCTTGACAGATCTATGAGGAGATCTAGTTTGGATGTATGTTGCACAGTTAAGTGCTTCGGCCCATAGTCTTTGTGGTAGTGACTTTGCATGCAACATGCAAGATGCCATCTCCTTTAGAGAACTGTTTTTCCCCTCAGCAACTCCATTTTGTTGCATAGTATAGGGAACTGTATGCTGCAACTGAATCCCTGCCTCATGGTAAAGATTATGAATCTCATGATTCACATACTCTCCCCCGTTATCAGTTCGGAGGACTTTGATCTTTTTTCCGGATTGTGTCTCAACCAAAGCTTTGAAATCTTTGAGGTGTTGAAAGACCTCGAAGTTTTGCCTGAGAAAGTAGATCCATGTAAAACATGAGAAATCGTCAACAAAAATGAAAAAAAACCTCGCTTTGTTTATCGATGGATGCAGAAAAGGACCCATGAGATCATTGTGGATCAGATCTAAAGGTGCGGAAGCTCGCTGAGACTTTCCCTTGTCGAATTTCTCTTGAGGGTGTTTTCCGAGAACACATCCCTCACATACTCCCTTGGAGAAATGGATGTCTGGTAGACCATCAACTAATCTATGCTTGCTAATATGTTGCATGTATATGAAATTCAAATGTCCAAACCTTTCATGCCATATCCTACTACTTTCATCAGCATGAGGAAGCAGTAAAGCAGATTCAAGTTCAATGAATTAAGAAAATGTATACAATCTAGACTGATGATTTACCTCACCGGTAGAAACCTTGGAGTTGGTTTGCATGTCATAGATGTCCATAGCATTTGGTGTGAATATGACTTTATTTCTGTTATCGGAATTCGTCATTTGATACACAGAGGGAAGGTTGACAGAAATCTTGGGAACATGCAACACATTCTCGAAGCTTCCGTTGGTGAGTTCAATCCTTCCTTTGCCGATGTCTTCGATAGAAGAGTTGTCCCCCATCATAATAAGAGGACCTTTGCATGCATCCAAATAAGAATAGACTATTTCTAGGCAACTATGTGATGTGATGCTCCTGAATCTACGATCCAAGCATTGGGAGAGGAGTTGATGGCAATCAACGCATGGCTAGAATTGTCTTTCTTGGAATTCAGATATTTTGGCTTCTTCTTCTTTGCACCCTCGGGGATGCAATCTCCAAGGTTGTTTTGTTGAAGTATCTAAGACATCAGATCTATTTTTTTTTGCATGCATGCGGATTCCGAATGGAATCCTTTGTGACAGTATGTGCATTTCTCTCATTTTCTTCCATTTTCTCCTTTGGATCTAGAGGCATCGGTGAAGGGTTTTGTGTACCCTTCCTTCTTCGTATGTGCATGATATTTCCACTTATCTTTATCTTTAGATTTCTGATATTTCTGGTTTCCATCATGCACAATGAGTGCATGCACCCTTGGGGCTTTGATTGCGCCCATGTTGATGAGCTTGGTTTTCTCTTGTGTCAAGGATTCGATAAAGTCCTCAAGAGAAGGCATCTTTGAGGTGACTCTAGAGATGAATTTGATAGTATGAAATGTGGATACGAATACAAATAATTCAGGTCCAATCTTGGAGAGAATGGTGAGAACCATTTGTTTCTCCTCCTTCGATTTATCAACCCTGCAAGCTTTGAGTTGCGAGAGTAAATCCTTGAATTTTGTAAAGAAATCTTGGATATTCTCGAAGATTTTTGGATCCAATGTAAGCAACTCAAACTCTAGCATGTGTCCCCTCATCTCATCCTATTTTTCAAAGAGCCCTTCCAATATGGTCTAGGCTTCATTAGGATTCTTACAGGAAGATATATGAAAAAGGAGATTGGGAGAAATAAGACTGCAAATTGTTTCGAGTGCCTCATCCATGCGATTTAAGTACTTGGATTTTTTTATGGCTAATGTCAGCTCTGTATCTGTATTCATAGTTAACCTATACAACCCTTTGGATCAGAGATGTATGGTTATTTTCACCTTCCATGCAAAATAGTTGTAAGGTGTAAGAATTAATTCTTTTTGGAATTCCATCATTCTATTGTCTTCAATCTTTTGTACCTGCAAAACATTTTGGTGTAGTTTTTGCTTAGAAATCCATCGGCTCTAATACCATGTAAATGTGTTGACCTGCACATAATAGATCTATCTTAACAATGATACACACGTTTGAAGAGAGAATTGGAAAAATAAGAAGGAGAGAAAGAATGGAAAGAATTATCATTAACCGTTGTGAATAATGAATAATTTACACATGATATACTCTATATAACTCAATGATTTCAACTTGGGGTGAACCAAGTCACCATAGTGGTTTTCTAGAGTGATCTGGACATACACCAGCAGTTACAGGAGTGAACTGCCACCTATTCTAGTCTCTTAGACAGTTACAGGAGTGAATTGTCGCCTAGTTGAGTTAACTAGTCAACTAGTCTTCAGTTAACTGACTGAAGAGAAAGTAGTGAGGAGTTAACTCAAGGAATCAAGTCTAATGTGCCACTCAGGTGATGATACCAAGGAAAGGTCGAATTAGCATGGTGATGATCCCAATGCAACATCTAAACTCAACTCAACTAGTCAAACTGAAGTGTGAACTGAAAGAGAATATTCTCTAGGTGGAATATTCTCTTCTAAAATATAGGAGACTGGATAAGACTAATTAGGACTAATAAACAAATAAAAACCTTAGGAAAAAAAAATCCTAGGTGTGTGTGAAGTAATTCCAACAAACCCACCTAGGGAGAACCAAGCTACCCCTCAAATCAGAAACCCGAACTTTAGGAGAAGTCCACCTCAGATTAGACAAAGAGATCCTAGGGATCAACGGGAACAAAGGGGACCTGAGCAGCAGATTAGACCACCTCTCCAAGAAAAATATTCTGATGATGGGGAGGAAGTTAATGAGGATTTTGATGATGCTCATATAAATCTATTGGGTGATCATGATCACGATCATGAGTCTATTTTCCTCACCCAAGAAGAACATGAAATATTTCTCCTCTTGCAAACAGAGGTGAATGAGGAAGCTGAGAAAACAGAATAGAAAGCCTTTGAGAACGTTATAATGGAGGTTTGCAGGCAATATAACCTGAGGAGTAAGAAGACTAACAAGAATTCTCCGAAGAAGAATGTTGAAACCAAGAAAACCTCAGAAAATCCTCCCAAGAAATCCCCTGGGTGTAATGACACTAAATCTCTTGCACAAAAAACTCCAGAAATTCTTAAGAGAACAAGTCGGATAGAGGTTTCATCAACCATTCAAATAGTTACACCTGTCCACAAAGTCTTTTTTGATAAATTAGAAGTACAGAGTTTAAACAAAACCACCTCTCTTTTCAGCCTTGAAGGGGAACTAGAAAAATTGAAGATTCTCATTCCCCTCTCCGAGTTGATGAACAATAACGCTTATAGGTCTCATGTGATAAAAGATTTAAATATCGAACCCAATATGGGTACCAAAGCCTTGAATGTTGGATCTGTACTCCACTCTGACACAGTAAACCTTACTGATGACCAACCTGAGCTCCTATTTGGTCCTGAAGTTGATGGTCAAACTGATAATGGCATCGTGGCCCATTTTTACATCAGCCTAAATATCCATGATCTGATATTGCACAATGCTATGCTAGATTCGGGTGCTTCTCATAACCTAATTCCCAAATCTGTGATGGAAAAGTTGGGACTCGAGGTCACCAAACCTTACAAAGATTTGCATTCTTTCGACTCCAGCAAGGTCAAATGTATAGGCCTGAGTAAAGACTTATGTATCACCTTGGCTCAAATCTCGAAAAAAAATTTGGTGATGGACATCATCATGGTAGACATTCCCCCCAAGTATGGTATGTTGCTATCAAGGTCTTGGGGAGATAAATTGAGAGGAACCCTGTAGCTAGATATGTCCTATGCCACCATTCCATTTTTCGATCAACAGAGAAGACTTTACGGAGAAACATTGATGAAGTATATGGTCAGTAGTCAGGAAAAGCCACACAATTACCCACTATATTCTACACACTCTGACCTGGATTCATTTATTCTATATAATGATGGTGATATTGAAGAACAAATCACACAACTGGAAGATGATGCACCTGATCCAAAGGATGGTAAAGTGACTATCAAAGTAAGAAACCCCATGGTTGAGGAAAATGAGGAATTGTCAACAGACTTCTGTAGCATGGATTTCGATGGTGTTGTGAGTAAATAAGGAGTTGGAGCCAGAGTGTGGATGCATAACCACAGATCAAAGTACTCCAAGAATCATTCCTATAAACTGAACTTCCAATGTACTAACAACGTAGCCGAGTACAAGTCTTTAATGCTCGGCCTAAAATTATTGAAAAACGTTGGTACTAAGCAGATAATGGTAAGGGATGATTCTGAATTAATTATCAAGCAAATCAAAGGTGAATATGCAGAAAAACATCCCAGACTTAGAGCCTATAGAAATGTTGTTTTAGATGTTCTCCAATGTTTTACTGGGGTTGATTTGCAGGTGATTCCTAGAGGACAAAATATACTTGTAGATGGACTGGCTACGTCAGCAGCTACCTTTAAAATCTCTTTTCATCCCACTCGCAAGTACACAGTGGAGGTGAAGTGCAGACCCAACATTCCTATCAACATCAAATATTGGCAGGTATTTGGAAATGACAATCAAATTGAAGATTTCCTGCAATGTAAAAATGATTTTGAATGTACAAACATAGATTTAGAACAGGATGAAGAATTTGTAATTAAATCTGTTTTTGAGAATGGTAGTGTAAATATAATAGTTTCTAAAGAAATCAGTGAAAATGATGTAGATTCTGATATCCTGTATTTGAAAAATAATGCGTTACCTAGAGGGTTAGTTCTGTTGGAAGACTTTTTTGATTTTAACGATGTAGCCAAAAAACTGAAAATTGAAGCTAGCAGTAAAGAGGTTGAATATTGTAACATAGGAACAAAAGAAAACCCTAAAATAATAAAACTGTCTAAATCACTGCCACCAGAGAAAAAAAGTAAATACATTGAACTTTTTAAGGAATATATAGATGTTTTCACCTGGGGCTATGAGGACTTAAAATCCTATGACACAAGCATCATACAGCACCAGATTCCTATAAAAGAAGAACACAAACCTTTCAGGTAGAAAATTAGGAGAATTAATCCCAAGTTACTTCCCCTGATAGAGAAAGAAATCAAAAAGATGTATGATGCCAATATTATAGTCCCTTTGAGGTTTTCCAAATGGGTTTCTAATCTATTTCCAACCAAGAAGAAAAGTGGCGAGATCAGACTCTGTATAGATTTCAGAAATCTGAACAAAGTCTCCCTCAAATAAAATTACCCTTTTCCCAAAATGGACCATATTTTACAAAGGGTGGTCAGATCTAGTAAGATCTCCTTACTAGACGATTTCTCTAGTTACAACCAAGTTCTGGTCCATCTAGAAGATCAAGAGAAGACAACTTGTACCACACCCCGGGGAACCTTCATGTATGTGAAGATGCATTTCATTCTGATGAACATTGGTGCTACTTTCCAAAGAGAAATGGATATTGCCTTTGTTGATGAGATTGGGAAATTTATAGTCATTTATCTAGATGATGTAACTGTTTACTCCAAATCCGAAGAAATACATTTACTCCACCTCAAATGTGTGTTTGAGAAGTGTAGGAAATTCGGGATTTCATTGAATCCTAAGAAAAGCCTCTTCGGGTTAGAGGAGGAAAAATTACTGGAACACATAATCTCAAAAGATGGAATTAAAATAGATCCTAGCATGATAGAAGCCATCCAGAAGGTGGAACACCCTAGGAACCTCAAAGAACTACAATCTTTCATTGGAAAAATAATTTTCCTTAGAAGATTCATACCAAACTTGGTCGAACGTCTTAGGAATATCACCAATATGTTAAAAAAGGACACCAAAATCAAATGGAACGTTGAGTCCAAACAGTCTTTGAGCAAGTGAAACATGCTCTCACCAAAGCTCCAGTTCTGATTTGCCCAGACTATACCAAAGACTTTTACCTCTTCTCCTTCGCATCTGAGCACACTATAGTAGCAGTATTGTTGCAAAAAAAAAGTAAAGGGTACAAGCAACCCATATCTTTTTTCAGCAAAGCCTTAAGAGACACAACATTGAACTATAATATTATGAAGAAGCAAGCCTTCGCCCTGGTAAAGGCTATAAAACATTTTAGGGTCTATATTCTCCACTCTCACACAATTTCATATGTCCCAAACAGAATGGTTAAAGATATTCTGACCTAGGATAATCCGGATGGAAGAAGAGGAAAATGGATTGCGGTCATTCTAGAATATGATATTGAAATAAAACCTACTAAACTGATCAAAGGACATGGTTTGGCCAAATTGATGGTTGAGTCTAACTTTCATGCTTTAGATATTAACTTTTTGGATGTAGTAGATAGACCAGAAGAGAAGGCAACTCCAAACATAAAAGAGGCATTCTTAAATTCCCCTTGGTACACAGACCTAATTTGTGTACTCCACAATTTACAGGCTCCTCCAGGTTTGACTAAGAACAAAGCTAGGTTTATTAAATTGAAAGCATTGAAATTTTCTATTCTAGAAGGCAATCTCTATTGGAAAGATCCTAGTGGTATCTTGCTTAATTGCTTGTTAAAAGATGAAGCTGACAAAGTTCTTCAATATTTTCATGCAAGAGACTGTGGTGGGCATTTGAGATGGAAGATCACAGCTAACAAGATTCTCAGAGCTGGATTTTACTAGCCTACTATGTTTGTTAACATTCATTAGAAGGTTACTTCTTGCCACCAGTGTCAGATTTTTTAAGGTAAAAGGAAGATTCTGCCACTCCCAATGAAACCCATCTCTGATGAATCTTCTTTCCAACAGTGGGGGCTAGACTTCATTGGTGAAATACATCCTCCCTCTTCGGGCCAACATAAATGGATCCTCACGGACACAGACTACTTCACTAAGTGGATCGAGGTTGTACCATGCAGGCAAGCTACTGACTCTGTCATCATCAAGTTTTTAGAAACTAACATTTTGTCTCATTTTGGATGCCCCAGAAAAATTATAGATGACAATGCAACGACTTTCAGATCCAAAAGGCTCATAGATTTTTGTAATCAATATCATATTACTTTGGTACATTCGACGACTTATTATCCACAAGGAAATGGGCTAGCTAAATCTTCTAACAAAAGTCTAGTAAACATCCTCAGAAAGACACCATAGGAAAACAAAAAATCATGGCATAATAAGTTGGTTTTCGCACTCTGGGCTGACAGAATTAGTGCCAAAAGATCGATTGGTATGTCTCCATACCAGTTGGTGTATGGAATCAAGGCAGTTTTTCCCCTTTCATTAGGAGTTTCGGTCATGAAACTATTGCAAGAAACACAAGAAGAACCAAATGATGTCCAGTGAAGAATAAACCAAATGATCCACCTAATGCAATCCAGAGAAGAAGTTTACAATAAAAATCAAGTGATCCAAGAAAATATTAAAAAGATTTATGACAAGAGAACCAAAGAGGATAACTTTGAACTTGGTGATCTAGTTTTGAGGTGGGAATCTAGAAATGAATATAAAGGTAAACATGGAAAGTTCGATAGCTTGTGGAAGGGTCCCTACACTATTCAGGCCTTCATAGGAAATAATGTTTTTTCTACTTGCTAATAGTGATGGATCAGACCTGCCAGGGGGGGCCATAAATGACAGGATGTTGAAGCATTACTTGCCACCTCAGTAGAGATATCACCATTCCATTCCATCGTATATATCATTTATTTTACAAGCCTATTAATTGTAGGTGTTTTTGTTCAGGTGTTTGAAGCCCGTAGAGAAGGCCCTAAGACACTGAAAATGTCATCAAAATTCCCAAAATAAAGCAATTCAGATAACAGAAGAAATTCTTCAAGATCACAAGAAACATGATTCTTGGCATCTCGCAAGGAGGATACCATTCCCAGGTGGATCCACTGTTATAACACTATAATTTATAGGATCAACGATTGATTGTAATTTTTTCCCTTCAGTGTTTTTTACTTACAGAGACTACTACATCCTGAAAAAGAAAAGGAAAGAAAAGAAAAAGAAAAAAAAATGAAAATGAAAATGAGAAAAGAACAAAAGAGGGCATAAAAGAAATTAAATAAAGCCCCATGCAATAAAAATGGCTTGATCGATACAGTTTAAGCATGGCCAAGCCCTTTTAAATTGATGTTGATAGGATTAGTGAATAATCTTGGCTAAACTGTTTAATCTTGGCCAAGTAGATAGGCTACCTAGTGAATAAATTTGACCAAACTACCCAATCTTGGCCAAATAACCCTAAGGTAGAGTAATTTATTAGTGCAACAGTTTAAATTGGGCTAAATGTCATAGGGAAGTAGATTAGAACTTAGGTTAGAGCATAGGTTAGTTGGCTTGATTTCAATAAAACATGCATGATAATCGATGTTGATTCATATCTTTGAAGTTTGAAAGTATGATTGCCTCACCCCCATGGTGATAAAAGAAAGGAAAGATGAGCAAACCCACAAAAAGGTACAAGCCTAAGTCCCCACTGCAGATACGATTTCACACTAGCAGATTAAAGAGAGCACACAGATGAACGGTTGAGACACCGATGCTTAGATCTATGGTCAACAAGTCTTTCCGGACCCCCCCCCCCGACCGTTCTGCCTTTAACAGTGGTGGGGGGGGTCTGGAAATTTCGTTAAAGGAAGCACTCATTTCTACAGTGCAGCAGTGGGTGTGTGGATGGACAACTGACAATAATTTTCGGACCCCCTGACCATTCTCTTTTTAATGTTGGGGGAGGGGGTCCGGAATGAAATGGTTTTCTGGCGGCCCCCCTACTCTAACGTGGTAGGAATATATTGCACTTTTATGGCATACCACCATCATATCATGACATCACTTTCCACTTTTTCCCCTACAAGTCCTATCTCATAACTCTATCAACCCATCCCCCCTGTTTCACCCGTCACAAGTCCCCTCACCATTGTTAGTCTCCAATCAACACCCTCCACGTCACCTGGTCATACTCGTCACTCATTTTTCACCTGCTATTTCAATCTCCAAACGACCTGTTGGCCATTTATTACAGGTTAACTTATCCATTAAACTTGTTGATTTTTTCCCCGCGCCCAATGGGTATCTGTTCACCCAAAACTAGCCCTGCTCCTTCATTTTCCCATTTCTCATCTTATCCTCACACCAGAAAGTTTCCTTGTCTCCTCTCTGATTCAATCAATAGCCCAACCACAACCATTACCACTAACGTTTTGTTTGAATTGCAGGTATTTTTCACAGTGATGGCACCGAAAATCAAGGAAGAATTAGAGGATTTGAGGATTGAAGACAGGACGGAAACCATCCTCGAAGTCAAGAGGGTTCTGACCAAGAGAGGACTTATGCTGCAGTTGGAAGAGAAAGTCCAGACCATGGACGCAGGAGTTCAAATATTTTTCAGTAAGATCGAAGCTCTGCAGAAGAAAGGTCTCCCGGACTTAATGGTCCTAAATGATAAGTTAATGACCCTTTCTTATTATAAACAGAAGCTGACCATGGTGACCAAAGATAGATCAAAATTTTTGAGAATACAGGGCAGCATAACAGGCAAGGAGTTCTTAGAAACTTTGCAGCTAGACATCAACATACAGCACGAGATCTTGTATGTTTTCATCGTCAGGCCAACTTTTTCCAAGTACACATAAATGGATGAAATATATCGAATATTACTCAAAGTCATTATTCCCAATCAGTGATGATGGGAAGATCTATGCAATTTGATCGAGTAGGAGATGAGGTGTCCATGTAACACCCTAATTCCCCCAATTTGTAAAAATAACGGGACTGGGCAAGAACTATGGAAAACTCATAAATGTGAATATGTGATGTAAATGGACCTTGAGGAAAAGGTCAATGAATGTGAATAACATTTTGAATTTTATTGCAGGACTGTTGAAAGGGGATGTGCAGAAAAAGAGACCACGATGGCGGTGGAAGGCACCTGGAAAGGTGGCGTTAACTTCCACCAAGAATTAATACCGTATTTGGACTCCAATGGCCCGAAGAACCAAAAGTGGCTCGATGGCCCCGAATTAAATGTCTTGTGGGATGGTAGGTAGATGGATTAATGAGGGATGGGGAGGTGAACCGCCCATCCGTAGAGCCGTCAAGCCTGACCAGCGCGAGGGTAATCGCGCCACACGCAACCTCGCAAGAGGATAAGGCGTAAGGTAGAAGCGATTGGGGGCAGACGCGAGGGGAGAACTCTGGCATTACGCAGAGTGAGTGATAGCAGAGAGGAAGGATTGCAATCTTCGCTCCTGGTCACTGGAAAACGGAGACGCAGTCTCACAGCATCGTGGTCTCAGCTCGGGGGTGGCTAGTGGTAAATCCGCTGGGAGTCGCTAAGCCTACGGTTGGGTGGAAACGAGCACCCCTCTCAGCAGTTGCACTCACTTCTGGTGTTATTTCTGATAAGTGTTTTACATATTGCATCTTGAAATTCATATGCTGACATATATGCTCATAAACTGTGAAATTGTGAACGATTACAATATAAGAATGTATGTATAGTGTTTTGATAAGAAATGGTAGATATATGCTTATAACAGAAAAACCACACATGGCTTATGTTGATAAATGAATTTAATTATGCATAAGTTGAACCAAGTCAGACTTCCAGTCCATTCTCGAGAATTTGTTTCCCCTTATCTGTCTCCAGGAATTCCCTGGAATAGACCTCTTCATAGAGATTCCCTCCTTGGAAAGGTTTGTCAAGAACTTGGAAAAAGGACTTGAATGTGCAAGTCTTAACAACCCTGTATGAGGAGGAATGACCCTCTTAAAATCCCGAAGTAGCAGCGTAGGGATAAGTATCGATCAACGGACGAGATCTCGTCGAAAGATCCATGGTCATTCACGACCGTTAGATTGATGAAAGAAACAAGGGCGTTATATACCTTGCCCCTTTCCCTCTATCTTCGTGAATAGCGAGGAAATCAATATCATAGATCCCCAAGGTCCATGAGAACATCTGGACTGTTGATTTTTCCACTTCCAGGAAGTAGTGGGAGAGTGCGCGATGTGGGACAGATCTGAGCCTTCAGATCTTAGCTAGAAAAACCTGACAACCGTTGGATCTGTTAAGATATGCATGAGGGTTAAGCCCTCGTGAACAAGGGTGAAAGTCCTGAGAGAGGAGTCGGTATCGGGGATTCGGAATTCGGGATTCCGGGAGTCCTGATGACAAGGGATTGGGAAACTCCATGGTGAAATTCCCGATATAGATCTAGATCGTCCATCCGTGAAGGACACATGGCAGAGATCGAGATTCCATCGCTATTTCAGATACTGGGGATTCAAGTTGACAAAGGATTTGCGTCACTGGGAGTCACAAGTCATGAAATCGCGAAACAACGAGGACCGTTCATTTGAGGGAGGACACGTGGATGATAATTCCTCGACCCCTCTCCGCCTTTGCAAGAAATGCACGAACAGGATCCCTTCGGAGGATCCCAGGGTTTGTAATGACCGTTTGATTTAAGAAAGAGATGCAGTCCTTAATTCCATGACCCCTTCTTTTCCCTTGAAAGAGATGAAGGAATCGGGACCATAGACCCCATGGTCCATGGAAGTTCCTGGACCATCCATCTATAGAGCACATGTGGCCGCTGGTAAGCGCTTCAGAGTTTTGGCACCCGAAAAACAAGAGGGAAAAGAACCCTTGTCTTCGCGAGTCACGAAATTTCGATCACCGAAGCCTCGAAATGGCGTGAGGTGTGATTAAGATTGAGAAAAGCTGGGATTTTATCGTGACCATTGATCATCCCAAAAAAAGACCACGACCGTCGATCTTGGTTAAGGGTCGCTGCCATCCATCGAAGGGACATGTGGCTGTCGGTCGACGTTTCAACGTTTCGGCATCTGGGGAACCAAAAGGCAAGAAACCTTTCCTTCGTGAGTCACGAAATCCTGATACCTGAAATCCCGTGGACCGTTGGATCCACGCTCCTAAGAGCCGTCTATCTCTTACACGAATTTCCATATTGGAATTCAGAGATTTGAATGACGAAGAGTCTTGGAGTCGATGCATTTCGAACTCCCGAGTACCGAAACCCCGAAAGGATCCATACCATTGGATCAGGGGGAGGATTACGACCGTCAATCTCCCTTTGGAGCGAAACTTTGGAGACCTCGGAAGTTTCGGGGATTTGAATGGGGAAAGGTAGAAGTTGTGTATCGCGATTCCCCGAATCGCGAAAAGCTGATAACCTCTTGGCTAGCGTAAGCACATGGACACCATATAGGTTCACGTAGACAAGACCCCAAGAGAGAAACTTGCCCCTCTCTAGCCCCATCGAGTTTTGGCGTTTCACTGTTTCAAGCTTCGGGGTTTGCAGAGTCGAGCAACTCGACGTTCCGGTAGCACTGAGTCACGAAGTGAGAAAAGACGTCATGTTGATTCGGCCCATAGTCCTGAACTACAATCATATGGAGGTGGAAAAATGAAAGAGCTATCCTGCGCTAAGCCATGTAGGACTTCGGAGATTCTGATTGTTGAGAAGTCAACAAAAAAGTTTGATTTGCATAGTGGGTATGTGACAAAGTGGTATCAGAGCATGGTTACAACACTCGGCCTAACTAGGCTCATGCACGAGTTGAACATAAGCTCCGTCCGAATCACTCCTATGAGGATTAACCCCCTAACTTAACTCTCTTGTATAGGATTAAAACTTAGAAACGAGAACCCGACTGTGTATGCAGGTGAAAGAGTTATAAATTATGCGCAGATTATAAAAATATATCTAACTCTTGACTAACAATCAGTGTTTGTCTTTTCACTTAAGCGGACGATCAGCCGCGGGAATTTACAGACGCAGAGAATGGTGACTCACCAAGAGGTGGGATAAGGCTCCCACAACAAAGACGAAGTGTCTGACGAAAGAAAAGAAAACTGAAATTAATGCAGTGTTACTGCAGAGCTTATCCGACCTACAGCGACAAATGCAGCATGAACCCGAAGTGCAGAAACATGGTTGTATCAGTAGCCATACTGAGAAAAGAACCTCAAGAAAGGTCCACCCCAGAGGTAAAGGACCAGTGCCAGATGATTCCACTGAGAAGGAAGCTGGCGATTCAGAAGGCTCTTCCAGCAGCAGGACCAATTACTATTTTCGAAGAAAACAGAAGAAGCAAAAGACTTCCAAGAGTCATAAATTTGAGGAATTTAGAAAGGCCAAACCTCCCTCCTTCGACGATGAGATAAAGAAGGGAGAGGAAGCCGAGGCTTGGTTACTTGGACTGAAGAAATATTTCAGAGTCCATGATTTTTCAGAAAATTTGAAGGCTCGAGTGGCCACTTTCAATCTAAACGGAAAGGCTTCCATCTGGTGGGAAGATCTTAAGAACATGAAAGGGGTCCGCGAGGAGGACCTGTCTTGGAAACGGTTTGAGAAGTACTTCCGGAAGAAGTATTTGTTGGAAAGATATTTCGACGAGAAGGCTAAAGATTTTTATGAACTCAAACTGGGGCAACTCACTATAGTGGAATATGTCAACAAATTCCTCGACTTATTAAGATATGTACCCTACATAAAAGCAGAGAAAGAAAAGGCGCAACGCTTCATCAGTGGGTTACCCAAGGAATACCGGAACTGAATCGAATTTGACGAGCCAAAGACCTTAGAAGACACTATACGAAAGGCAACATATTGTCATGAACAATATGGACATCGGGCAGAGTCTCGTGGAGACTAGAAACAGAAGAGTGGTTCGAGATTTCAGAAAAAGGGGATTAAATCCTCAGGATTTAAGAACTACAAGAAGAACCCCAGAATGAACTTTCCAACCCAGAGTGTACTCCAACAGAACTTTCCCTCAGTGGATGGAAATAAAACTTCTAGACCTATACCATTGAAGACTAATAACCCAAAGAAAAAACCTCTAAAATGTTGGGGTTGTAGAGAAGAGCATCTCCTGAGAGACTGTCCACACCGACAACAGAATAGTCGAAACATTTATAACATGCAGGAAGCTACCACAGTCAATGATGTGGCAAGGAGTGTGCCGCAGATTTATGCAGCCTTGGATAATAACCAAGCTGACCACCAAGCTTCAATGGTGGAAATAAAATGTATGATTTTCAACCATTTGGTGTCTTTTTTGATTGACCCTGTTTCAAATTTGAGTTACATAGCCCCTAAAGCTGTTGATAAGTGTAAGCTATAGCCACGAAAACAAACTAATCCATGGTTGGTACAGTTAGCCACTGGCACCAAAAGAAAGGTGGTAGAGGTCATACCAGCCTGCCAGTTAATGTTGGGTGAATTCCCCACCCAAGCAACCCTTAATGTATTACCCCTAGGATCATACGACCTGTTGATTGGTATGGATTGGTTGACCACCCATAAATCCAAACTGGACTGTTACCATAAAACCTTAGAATGTGTGAGCAAAGAATAAAAAAGGATAACCCTCCAAGGGATTCGAAAACCGGTCTCGGTAAGACAAATATCAGCCCTGCAAATGAGAAAGTATTTCCGAAAGGGATGTCCCCTATATGCAATACAGGTGTTAAAAACAATCGAAGGTGCTAAACCAAGCCCTGACGATCACCCTATCCTGAGGGAATACAGAGATACCCAAAATCCCGATACCCGAAATCTCGTGGACCGTTGGATCCACGCTCCTAAGAGACGTCTATCTCTTACACGACTTTCCATATCGAAATTTGGAGATTTGAATGACGAAGAGCCTTGGAGTTGATGCATTTAGAACTCCGGAGTACCGAAACCCCAAAAGGATCCATATTGTTGGATCAGGGGGAGGCTTACGGCCGTCGATCTCCCTTTGGAGGGAAACTTTGGAGACCTCGAAAGTTTCAGGGATTTGAATGGGGAAAGGTAGAAGTCGTGTATCGCGATTCCCTGAGTCGTGAAAAGCCGATAAGCTCTTCGCTGGCTTAAGCACGTGGACACTGTATAGGGTCACGTAGACAAGACCCCAAGAGAGAAACTTGGCCCTCACTAGCCCCGTCGGGGTTCGAAGTTTCGCTGTTTCAAGCTTCGGGGTTTGCAGAGTCGAGCGACTCGACGTTCCGGTAGCACTAAGTTGTGAAGTGCGAAAAGACGATGTGATAATTTGGTCCATAGTCATGAACTAAAATAATATGGAGGTGTAAAAAGGAAAGAGCTATCATGTGCTAAGCCCTGTAGGACTTCGGGGATTCTGATTGTTGAGAAGTCAACGAAAAAATTTGATTTGCGTAGTGGGTATGTGACAGTCCAAGTCTAGTCAGCAATCAGATCAGACAAAGTCGTGCACATGACTCACCAATGTCCTTCCCCAAAATCAACTTGAAGAATTCGACACATCATTAACAGTCCCTAGAGGTTTGTATCTTGTTGAGTTAGTTAGTTAAATTTAGAATCTGCCACGTCCTAATCATTAATGACAGGGTTGTTGTAACTTTTATTATAAATATTTCCAACTTAGAAGTATTGAGGGTTGTTGATCTTTACGCCCGAGCAAGCTCTAGTTGTTGTAATTTTTATCAAGAAGTTATTCCAGTAATACAAAGAAAATTTTTACAACATTCTTGCGTGTCAATTGTTGGTAAAGTTCCCTCTATCTGCGTGCAAGTTTTTCCTTCTCAAATATCATATTATCTTTCTAAATCCAATCTTTAAAGGAAGTTAAAGTTGCATAATTTACCATTGTGTACTATGTTCTTAATATTTTATAGATTTAAATTTTTTTCCTCTGATGTTATAACAAATAAATTCTTAAATGTTTTTTTGTTTTAACTGATATCTCACCTTTTCAGCAATACACCATTTTTATTCCTAAAGAATCCAACATTAGCACTATCTCTCCCTGTGAAACGAATCTTATAAAAGTTGTATTTAACTTCTATCTTTTAAAAATAGACCCCATAGCCCAATGGAAGCGTAAGTGATATTCAGTCACTTCATTCAAAAACAATACAAACAACTCATCTATATTCTTTCTAACTAGCCTAAAATCCTGAAAACTCAAACAAATATAAAACTCACAGAGAGATCCCTCTCTGAAACTGGTAGGGCTAACTTCTTGTTTCGAAGCAGTTGGTTAAGGTTACCTCTGATAAGTTTCTTATTACCTCATAACAACCTCTGGGAATTTACAGAGTGATAACAAACGTAGCCCCAGGGTGGGGATGAACCATATAAACATTGTGTTGTCTTGCTTTGTGCTTGTCTTGATGTGTTTATATTTTTTTTTGCTAAGTGCTTAGAGATGATTAGATAGATATGCTTATGCTTGGTGATAATGATGTATAAGAATGTTAGATATGATCTATATGAATGTGTTGAGTGCTTGATCTGCTAGATCTAACCTATCTATTGATGCTAAGTGCTTAAGTACGTTATATCAGTGTGAATGATGTGAAGCCCTGTTTTATCAGCGAAGTGATTATTGATTGTATATTGAGGAACTAACGATGCTAAGTGATTTATTAAGTATTATAATCATAGATCTGTGTCCCAGCAAAGGTTGAAGACACCTGAGTCTTGAAACCACCCATGCTTCTACCTCGGGTGAGACTTCATCTGCTTCGCAAGTGTTGTTGAAATGGTCGGTAGTTAGAGATTTTTTGGTGTGTTGTTGTAGCGTTGAACCCTAGGTCTGCCCCTGTGCCAACAATATTCTTACCAAGATAAGTGTCAATTGTGTGATAAATTTACATGCTGCATTATTATTTATGTGCTTATTTTTATGGGTCTATCCTATGTGTGGTTAAAACTTCCTTTATATTTATGGGTATTGCATGTATATGTTTACTGTTATTTTCAGTATGAATCTGTGCATTTATGGAATGTATGTGTTTATTTATGTTTTATATATAAAGTTCTGCAAGAGTTATGTGTGTATATGTTTTAATTGCATGCAGTTCGAAAAATTTATGTGGCATAGCTCAGTTGGATGTTGGGTATGTTACAGTATGTTCCATAGAGAGAACAAAAGTGTTTTTTGGAGTAGCATGGCCCAACATGGGTGGTCGGAAATGTTACACAATAGAGGGTGTACTTGTGGTTGATGCAGGACCTTGCATGATGGACAGGTACACATGAGGGAATGATTAGCTCGAACCTTCATGGGGACTTAAATCCCATAGATGGATGTTGAAACCCTAGCCAAGAGTAGGAAGAGATTTAAAAACTTGCACCGGGAGAAAGAAGAATGTTGCCTTTGGAGGCATCGTAGTAGACCTAGACCTAGGGGACCTTTCTCTTCCCACATGGGAATTATCCCTTTAGGGCCCTGGACATCATCATTGATACCCTAGACGTCATCCAGAATTAGTCTTGTCATCTTGGATGGCATTTATGAGGCATTGGCACATGTGGGCAGGGTTTCAGGCCTTTGGAGGCCCAAGGTTTCACCTTCCCTGCCTAGTGTTCCATACTTGAGGCTCAACGTCACCTTAGAGGGGCATGATGTCACCCCTGTAGTGATTATTAAATGAAAATTAATTTTATTTTGTCCAAATTTAATTTTTGTAAAAAACTGGCTAGGTCAGCCGAGTAATTATGCACTAAAACTAATTTTAGGTTAAATTTTGTATAAATAAGCATAAAGTGACATTCATTTTCATCACAACTTGTCCTTAGAGACAAGAGGACTGAAATTTGTGCCCTATTAGGGTTATTAGCTGAAATTGTGAGGCACCACTCTTGTTTATGGCTTGTATTTGCAACTTGGATCAATTTTTGGAGTTTTATGGTGATCTTGCATGGTATACTCATGATTATTCTTGGTGCAAGTAAGTAGAATCTGCATTTTGTCATTTTTTGAATGGTTTAAGGTATGGTTTTATTTTCTCATACAAGATTATGAAATTGCATGGTATATTTAATGTTTGAAGTAAGAAACGTAAGTTGTTACTTTCTTACTTTAGGTGCAGATGTCTGGGATGTGGTAGATATTGGTTATGTAAAGCCAGTTGTACTAGCTAATAAGGATGACAAGCTAGAATTTAGCTTCAACGCTAAGGCTATGAATGTTATCTTGAGTGGGCTTGCAGAAGTAGAATTCGTAAAAGTTATGCACCTAGGAACTGCCAAAGAAATGTGGGACAAACTCATTAGCAGTTATGAAGGTAATGAGAAGTTAAAGGACACCAAGCTTCAAACCTACATAATACAATTTGAACATCTGAAGATGAAGGAAGATGAAACTATTGGAAAATAATTTCTGAGAGTAGAAGAAATGGTAAATGCAATGAAAACACTTGGTGAGAAAATTGAGGAAACTTCTTTAGTTCAGAAAATTTTGAGATCTCTACCAGACAGGTTTAACCCAAAGGTCTCTATTATTGAAGAACTTAATGATCTAAAAACCTTGGAGTTTGATCAACTTCTAGGAAAATTGACTGCATATGAAATGAGAATAGTTAAATATAAACCCACCTCCAGAGAAGCATCATTTAAGGTAGACGATAATGAGGATTTGGAGCCTGATGAAATTGAAGCAAAATTTGTGAAGAGACTGAAGAAGGGATCAAGCAAATACAAAGGTAAATTGTCTTTCAAATGTTTCAACTGTGGTAGGATAGGTCATTTTGCAAATAAATGTCCCCACAAAAGAAAGGATCAGGCATGTGATGATGAGGAGAAGCAAAAACACAGAAATTTCTTTAAAAATAATAACTTTAAGAAGAAAAGTCTTTGTGTAAACAATGGTGATGATCCTTCAGATGATGAGGACAATGAATCCACTATTGAATATAAACTAAATGACTCCATACTTATGGCCAAAGAGAAATATGATAATATAAGCACAAAAAGTGATGCTAATGAAAAAGAATTTGTGGTTGACATGGAAGGAGAACTAATCAGTGCACTGGAAGAGATTGACAGACTAAAAACTAAGAACAGAAAGCAAAGAAAATTGCTCATACAGTTTGAGAAAGACAGTAAAGAACCTGATCAAGACCTTGTCCTACTAAAAGTAGAATTAGAAGAGGCAAAGAAAATTGAAGACATTTTGAAACGACAGTTATCAGAAAATAAGGCAAGATGTGAAGCCTTAGAACAAGAAGTAGTGAAAACTAGGAAAGAGATGGAGAAGTTTTAATCCTTGTATAATCAAAAGCTGTCAAGTATCAAAGCCTAAAAATCATTACCCACCATTCTGAATCAACAAAGGAATTCAAACCTAAAAACTGGTTTGGGTTATGAAGAAGGATCAAGTAGTGATAAGCCAAGAAACGAAGAAACCATCAAGTTTGTCAAATCTACAACCAATGACAACAACAAACCTGTAGAAACAAAGAAAGACAATCAGTCGCCTAGGACGAGTAAATAAAAAGGTGCCAGGACTGAATCTGTAGAACGAAGAAATAATACGCTCCCCGCTGAAAGACATCATCAACATGGAAGAAATCGATTTATTCAAAGAAGACAACCATTTTCTAGGTACAAAGAATTTTTCTATGGTTATTGTTTCTACTATTCTAACTTTGGTCACAAAGCTGTAAATTGTTCCTTAAGACTTAGACATGAGCAATTAAGATTTCAAAAGAATAAATACTTTTCACAACAAAGAATGATACAGCCAAGTAACAAACCTTCACAGATTGCAAATTGTCAAATTAACTTTAGAGACATGCAACTAAGGAGGTCAAGAAATAAGCAACAGTCAATAAGTAGACAACGCTGCAACAATAATTTTGACGCATTGAACAATGAGATTGAATGTTACATCTGTCATAACTATGGACATAAAAATGAGAAACTATGAACTAGATTTGAATTCTCCTGCTGAAAATGTCAAGGTGTGGAAGAAGAAAGAAAGTGACGAGTGTGGATTAGTGTTGTCAGCTCAAAGAAAAACAAACCCTTGGTATATAGACAGTGGATGCTCCAAACATATGACGGAAGACAAAGGTAAGTTTTTGTCTCTAAGTGAAATCAAATCAGAAAATGTAACCTTTGGAAATGATGCTCCAGGTAAAATAAAGGGTAAAGGGATGGTGAGTTTAAGTAATGGAAAAGGAAAATCCCAAGATGTTCTACTTGTAGATGGGTTGAAACATAGTCTACTCAGTGTAAGTCAAATGTGTGACAGAGGATGTGAAATGGTGTTCCCGTCCAAGAACTGCAAGATAAAGTCTGTAAACTCAGAACAAGTGGTGGCCAAAGGCATAAGGACAGAAAATAATGTATGTGTGCTGAAAGAAAATAGAGAAGAGTGTAATCTAAGAAAACATGATGAAATATGGTTATGGCATAGGAGACTTGGACATCTAAACTTTGACCGCTTAATCAAGCTCAAAAATCTTGAGGCAGTAAAAGATCTTCCAAGAATATCAAAACCCCAAGATTTTATGTGTAAACCCTGCCAAGTAGGAAAACTAACCAGGACACCATTTAAGGCCAAGAGATTTACTTCAATAGAGAAACCACTCCAACTAGTGCATATGGATTTATGTTGACCATCAAGACAGGAAGGCACAGGGAGAGAAAACTACTTCATGTTGATTATTGATGATTACTCCAGACTTACTTGGGTTGCCTTTCTCAAGGAAAAAACTGAAGCATTCGAGAAGTTTAAAATATTTAAGGCTTTAACTAAGAATCAAACATGCAAGAGGTTAAAGGTAGTAAGATCAGACAGAGGAGGAAAATTTATGTCAAGTGATTTCAAGGAATTATGTGATAAGCATGGGATCAAGAGAGAATACACAATCCCAAAAAATCCACAACAAAATGTAGTAGTGGAGAGGCAAAACAAAACAGTGAAGAAAATGGCCAGGTCAATGATGAATGAGAAGAACATTGGTCAAATCTACTGGGTAGAAGCAATACACACAGTAGTCCATGTTCTTAACAAAGCTCACCTCAGACCACAAAGTGACAAGACACCTTATGAACTATGGTATGGGAGACCTGCTTCAATCAAACACTTCAAAGACTTTGGGAGTAAATGTTACATAAAGAATAACGATGAGAACCTTAGAAAATATGATGACAGGGTTGATGAGGGTATCTTCTTAGGCTATTCTACAAATAGTAAAGGATACAGATGCTATAATAAGAGGCTACATAAAATGGTTGGTTGTATTGACATAAAAGTTGATGAAGGAATCCCAGCAAGAGAGGTGTACAATAATGAGTCTTCTACATAGGAAACAACTAAAGATGAAGATGAACAGGTCCAAGAATCAGAAATTGAAGACTCTGAATCAGATGAAGACTCAAATACTCAGACAGACTCAAATCAGCGGGCTCCTTCAAATTCCTCCTCCAGAATTACTCAAAAGAATCATCCTGCATGTAAGATAATTGGTGAAAATGACAAAGGTATACAAACCAGGAGAAAGATAATCAAAAATATTGAGAAATCACTTATAGCTTTCATATCCATGATGGAACCCAAGAACTTTAATGAAGCTAGCATAGATGACCTTTAGGTTAAAGAAATGAATGATGAACTTGATCAGATTGAGAAAAACAATACGTGGGAGATGGTTCATAGACTAGAAGGTAAAAATATCATTGGTTCCAAATGGATCTTTAAGAATAAGTTGAATGAGAAGGAACAAAGAAATATTGGTCTGTAAAGGCTATGCTCAAATAAAAGGACTGGATTTTGATGAAACATTTGCACCCGTAGTAAGGTTAGAAGCTATCAGAATATTTGTTGCCTATGCTTGTCATAAAAGGTTTAAATTTTATCAAATGGATGTAAAGTCAGATTTTCTAAATGGATATTTAAATGAAGAAGTCTATATGGAACAACCAGAGGATTTCAAACTGTCTGATAACCCTGACTTAGTATGCAAGCTGAAAAAATCTTTATATCGGTTAAAACAAGCTCCTCATTTCTAGTATCACAGACTGGATACATATCTCAAAGACAAAGGGTTCAAGAGAGGAACAAATAACAACAATCTATATATCAAAACAGAGGGTGATGATTTGCTCAGTGTGTTGGTCTATGTAGATGACATCATCTTCGTATGTAATAAGGATTCATTAGTAATATGGTTTGCTTCTGCCGTGGATTCTGAGTTTGAAATTTCTATGATAGGTGAATTGTCATTTTTTCTTGGTCTGCAAATTACTCAGAAGTTTGAAGGGATGTTCATTTCTCAAGAAAAATATCTAAGAGAAATGTTAAAAAGGTTTCAAATAAAAGATTCTAAACCTGTGGGCACACCTATGGTTGTTGGATGCAAATTAAGCAAGAATGATGACTCACCTAATGTTGATCAAAGTTCATATAGGTCAATGATAGGCAGCCTGTTGTACATCACAGCATCTCGCCCAGACATAATGCATGTTGTTGGAATGGTAGGAAGATATCAGTCTACACCTAAACAGAGTCATTTGCTAGCTGTCAAAAGGATATTCAGGTATTTGAAATAAACAATGACTTATGGTCTGTGGTATCCTAGAAATCGGAATTTTTAGTTAACTGCTTATTCAAATGCAGATTGGGCAAACTGTGTTGATGAGAGAAAAAGCACCAGTGGAGGAGCATTCTTCCTGGGTGACGCGTTAGTAGCATGGCTAAGTAAAAATAAAAGTTTCATTTCTTTATCGAATACAGAGGTAGACTACATTGTTGCTACATGTTGCACTCAAGTATTATGGATGATTCAAACACTTGCAGACTTGAAGGTAAAATACGCAACACTGATCCCAATTCATTGTGATAACACTAGTGCCATTAGTGTGTCTAAGTATTTTGTACTCCACTCCAAGACCAAGCATATTCCCATAAAATACTATTTTCTGAGAGATCAGGTCACCAATCAGGTTGTTAAGGTCCATTACATTCCAACCACAGAACAAATTGCAGACATCTTTACTAATCCCCTAGCCAAGACACCATTTGAATATCTCCGACAGAAGATGGATGTCATCCCATATCACATTTAAGCAAGTCCATCATGTTAGGGGGAGTTTTTATTTGTTGAACATCTGATACCTCCTAAACATACTGCAATAGCTCAGGGGGGAGCGTGTTTTCTTTGACATTGATTTCAAAGGGGGAGAAAATGAGTGGTCCGGACCGGATGCTACAGTTGGAGCTCCAAACAGATTAGCGCAGTCGTTCAGGGTTGTCATCAATTCCAAAGGGGGAGATTGTTGGCATGTTTACAAGAAGAGTGTGCTTGTCATTGATGGCAAGAACAACAACAACGATGACAAACAGGAAGGCAAGGAAGATCAGCAAATAGGCAGGCAAGGAAGAAAAATAGCAGTGATCGACTGGCAAGATCAACAATGTAAGCTTAGAAGGAGGAAAATAGTCAAAGCACGACAAAGGTTTTCGGAGTTTCGAAGATCAGGAAATCCAAAGGAAAGAGGTTCAAACATGCGATATACAAAATCGCGATAAGAATCTTGACAATTGATTCAAGAAGAACATGTGGTGAACGACAAATATTTTGTTTCGGAGTTTCACAGATCAGGAAATCCAAAGGAAAGAGGTTCAAACTCGCGATATACAAAATCGCGATAACAATCTTGATAATTGATTCAAGAATAACATGTGGTGAACGACAAATATTTTGTTTCGGAGTTTCACAGATCGAGAAATCCAAAGGAAAGAGGTTCAGACTTGCGATATGCGAAATCACGATAACAATCTTGACAGTTGATTCAAGGAGGACACGTGGTGAACGACAAAGGTTTTGTTTTGGAGTTTCGTAGATCGAGAAACCCAAAGGAAAGAGGTTCAAACTCGCGATATGAGAGATCACGAAAATATTTGGACCGTCAAATCACCAAGGATTGTGGACCGTTGATCAGGTATGAAGAAGGCTCATGAAGTGGAGAAATTGCGATAAGATATGGGCCATCAGATCTGGAGTAATTACGAAGGACCAACAGTCGTTAGATATAGTGAAGCTGCAAGGCGGATGATACCAAGAGTCATCCAACTCTCCAAAACTGTGAAGGAATCTTGGTCATCCATCGAGGACAGTCATGGACCATTGGATTCATAGGAAACATGGCGAAAGATCATTGTTTCGCTGACTGGAAAGTCAAAGGAGAAAATTGCTCGTTTGATTGACGAGTTGTCATATCTCATGGTCACATTGTCGAGAGCTAGAGAAGCCAAGCCCTATTTCGGAGTTTGTAACATGGAGAGTCGAGAGGACTCATCACAGCATACCCGAGATGTGAAAGTGTGAAATGCATTTTTGAATAAGGTTGTGGTCATAGCCAGTGGTTACATCTACAGAAGATGGAGGAAGAAGCTAGCGGTGTTAATCTCCATCTCAGAGTCTCAGCGCTCGCGACTTGGAGCATCAATATCCTTCATCATAGGAATTGCGATATGCGAGATCGCAATGAGATCAAGACCGTCGGATCATTAGAGATCTCAACTCTTGATCAAACTCGATGAAATTCATAAGTTTGTGAAACACAAAGCGCCTTTTGGTGTAGCATGTGGTCGCCACCGGTGGTCACATCAAGAGAAGAAGCTAGCAGAGTTAAGCTCCACCTTGGAGTCTCGGCGATTGCGACTTGGAGCATCAAGACTCTTCATCACATGAATCACGATATGCGAGATTGCGATGAGATCTGGACCGTCATATCATCGAAGATCTCGACCGTTCATCAAGCTCGATGAAGTTTAAAAGTTTGTGAAATATGAAGCACCTTTTGGCGCAGCCTGTGGTCACAGTCGGTGGTCACATGAGGGGAAGAATCTAGCGGTGCTAAGCTCCATCTCGGAGTCTCGGCGATCGTGACCTGGAGTGTCGAGATCTTCTATCACAGGAATGTCAATATGCGAGATCACGAAATTAAAACTTTGTTTAGCGCTCGGTCATAGCCAGCGGGAATATGAATTAAACGCAAGACCCTACGAACTCCATCCAATGGTGAAGGTGAATTTAAGTATGATCGAAGAGATATTGTTACTCTTCACAGTTAATCGATCAGTAGTGATTCAGTTGCTGAAGCGGTCTTTGGAGGTTCATAGTGTAACTGTTAGAAACCACTGATGGTTTCTGCCAAAGGACTCAAAGAGACTTATGTGTGATTATCAGAGGAGCTGAAGAGTCTCTAGGAATATTCCAGTCGAATGAAGACTGTTCATAGAGGAAATTGATAGATGGATCAACTGCCAGAGAAGCTGAAGAGTTGCCATGATGAACAGGTAGAGTACTCGACATGAGAGAGCATGCAGAAGCATGGTGGGACAACATGCACAAGGTGCACAGAGACTATAAGTATGTAGAACAGAGAAGAGATGGGTGTTGTTGTTGAGCGGGATTCAGGAGTGTAGAAGGAGTGTGCAACAGTTGAAATATAGAGAAGGGGACTGGAGAATTGAATGGACATGGTGCATAGAGCATAAAAGGAAAAATCACAGAAAGCACAAGGAATGTGTGGAGCAAGACAGTAAGACACTAAAGGAAGTTTGAGGTGCTCTTGTATAGAAAAACAGAAGATCATAAATCCCAAGAAGATGCAGATAGAGAGACACTGATACAGGAGAGAAGAGAAGCATAGTAGAACAGTGATAAGTCTGGTAAGCTAATGATAAATATTGTATCACTGTGATAAGTTTCATTAGCAAAATTTATATTTCAGGGTGGTAGGGAGGTGCTAGGGAGGATTGTTTTCCTTAGAGGTTCAAGTGGGTGCTTGAACACAGGGAGTTGTAGCATCCTTCTAGTTGGTGCTAGAAAAACCGGGGAGTTGTAGCATCCTTTTAGTTGGTGCTAGAGAAACCGGGGAGTTGGTGCTTCCTTCTAGTTGGTGCTAAAGAAACCAGGGAGTTGGTGCTTCCTTCTAGTTGGTGCTATAAAAGACAGAGAGTTGGTGCTCTTAGCAAGTAGCAGTTTGCAAAATAGAGGTTGTAGCCTCATTATGAGTTGGTGCTCATATGTATGATAATGTAAAGAATGTAAAGATTAATTATCATATAAATAAGAAGAGGTTTTTACCCTATATGGGTTTCCTCAGGAAATATATGTCTATGTGTATCTCATATGTGTGGTTGATGCTGAATGTTTTGTTGTTTACTTCCCTGCATTATTGTGATTGTCATTAAATGTTGTGTAAAGAGTTTAAAATAAGCACAATTGTTTAAGATCAGTAACAATTGATTCACCCCCCCCCCTCTCAATTGTCCAACAATTGGTATCAAAGTTGGCCCCTTTTATCTAAGGGTAGATCCTAGAGCTTAAAAATGCCAATCCATAAAGGAAATTCAACCAATAAGGCCCCTCTATTCAATGGAACAAACTTTGCCTTCTAGAAAGTTAGAATGAGAACCTACATAATGGATTTAGGTGCAGATGTCTGAGATGTGGTAGATACTGGTTATGTAAAGTCAGTTGTACTAGCTAATAAGGATGACAAGCTAGAATTTAGCTTCAATGCTAAGGCTATGAATGATATCTTGAGTGGGCTTGCAGAAGCAGAATTTGTAAAATTTATGCACCTAGGAACTGCCAAAGAAATGTGGGACAAACTCATTAGTAGTTATGAAGGTAATGAGAAGGTAAAAGACACCAAGCTTCAAACCTACAGAATATAGTTTGAACAGCTGAAGATGAAGGAAGATGACACTGTTGGAAAATACTCTGAGAGTAGAAGAAATGGAAAATGCAATAAAAGCACTTGGTGAAAAAATTAAGGAACCTTCTTTAGTTCAGAAAATTTTGAGATCTCTACCATACAGGTTTAACCCGAAAGTCTCTCCTATTGAAGAAGTAGAAGAAATGGAAAATGCAATAAAAGCACTTGGTGAAAAAAATTATGAACCTTCTTTAGTTTACAAAATTTTGAGATCTCTACCATACAAGTTTAACTCGAAGGTCTCTCCTATTGAAGAAATTAATGATCTAAAAACTTTTGAGTTTGAACAACTTCTAGGAACTCATAAGAACCAAAACATCAATATAGCATAGAAAACCTCAGAAAAGTACTCAACGCCTTTGAAAAGAGATACTCGATATAATAAGCTCCTCTGAGGGCAACCTCCTTTACCCCACTTAAATTTTCAAGTACAAGATGATTCAAATGAAAATGTCTCTTTGGTATATAGAAGACTAGGAGGTATAATTACAACTAATGGCCTAAAGCCTACATAAATAAAATAACATTATTAATCTAATATTCCCAATTAAGGGTAATGAGCCAATATTAGGCTTAGCATGCCCTCCCCTTGAGACAAGTGTTGTCCACAACGCTTGAGCAATCCCTCGATGCTTCGCAGGAAGACTCATCTTCCAAGTGGAATATTCAGCCTAAGAGTTCTCCCATTTAATTTAGGAGATTACTCTAAATGCATCTTTATTCCTCGGGCCATTTAATTTTTTGTGTCGATGGCTTCCGTGATCCAACATGTTTTTTCCCTTCCTCATTGCCTGCACAGGCTTGAACCGATCTTGTCTCCCATAACTTCTTTAAGCATTGTTCATGGAAAATCAAGGTGTACTGAATATGTACTCCAATTTGTATGCCATAGTACCAATATTTTGCAACACCTTATATACTATATGGCTTTGGTGATAATTTATTATCTTTTTTGGTTTGCTTGAGGGACATCTGCTTGTATGGTTGTAATCTTAAAATACCCAATCCCCACTTCAAACTCACTTTCACTACGATGTTGATTTGTTTGTTTCATGCGATTGTGTGCCATATTCGTGTCTGTCCTTAAGATTTGGAGAACTTGTTGTTGGATTCATGTGATCTTCACCTGCTTGAACCTTAGATTTTTCTTTTAGAGAAGAAGGATATGGAGGGTGGTATCCATAAAGTGCCATAAATGGTGTCATTTTTGCGTGATGAAAGGAAGTACAGGCTCACCATTCCGGGCCAAGGGTAACCATTTGAACCATTGTGTTTGCTTATCGAGACAAAGCAACTAAGGTATCCTTCAAGACATTTGCTCACTATCTCAGCTTGTCCATCAAATTGAGGATGATAGATGAGCTATGGTTCAATTGAGTACCCAAACAAGAAAAATACTTTGCTCAAAATGTCCAAGTGAAGAGCATCTCGCTGTTTCAATAATCTTTTGGGTCATGTAGATTTTGAATCGTCATGAATGCGGTGGCACACAGACTAGCTTTGAAGGGATGAGAGAGTGCACAAAAGTGTGTACTTGGTCAGTCTATCAAAAATCAACATGATGACTCTTCCTTCAGACTTTGCACCCTCAAACCTGTGATGAAATCCATGGAAACCTCCTCCTAGCATTGACTTGGGATGGCTAATGGTTGTAAAAGACCTGGGGTCTTAATTGTTTCTACCTTATTTTGTTGGAAAACCAAACATTCTGCCACAAACCTTTGAACATCATTTTTAAGGCCATCCCAAAAACATTTCTTCTTTACCCTATGGTAGGTTTTTAAAAATCCCGAGTGCCCTCCTACTGGAGAGGTGTGCAATTCCAATAGTACCTTTTATTTGAGTTGGGATTTCTTACATAAATATAAGCGATCTGTGTACCATAGTGAATCATTTTTCCATGTAAATGTATCTGATGTACTGGAATCCTACTGCAAACTTTGAATGAGAGTCCACACTTTTTCGTCATTCTTCCATTCATCCATTGCTTCTATTATCCAATCAGGTTGAATGATCGAGATAGCATAGAGAAAGGCCTCAACATCTTCATCCTTCCTTGAGAGTGCATCTGCCACAACATTTTGCTTCCCTTTTTTATAGATGATTTCAAAATCATAATCCAATATCTTGGTTACCCATTTTTGTTTTTCTTTTGAAGATAGTCTTTGTTCCAAGAAGTATTTAAGACTATCATGATATGTTTTGACCTTAAAGTGCCTACCTATTAGGTAAGGAC
>SNQJ01S0098412.1:10101-31191 GCA_010110895.2 Picea sitchensis | reverse complement strand
CGGGCCCCTTGTCATACGTGGCATCAGCCTATTGGTCCCGAAGTCCCATCACCATCTGCTATCTGACAGCCCCCGTCACCCATGGACGTCATCTTCCACTTGTTCCACTTGCTCCCAAGTTATGTCACATCCCATAACTGTTGTCAGTCCCCTACCCCTTTTCACTCATGACCAGCCCCTTATTGCGACTTTCACCTCCAATCCCTAGCAGCCACGTCACCCGTCCGTATGTTTTGTGCCACCGTCACCTGCCATCTCACCCCCAAGTGGCCCGTTGTCCATTTATTACTAGATAACATACCCGTTATCCTGCTGACCTGTCTCCCGCGCCCAACCGACCCCAGTTTTAAATAAAATTACCATTTTCCCCCATTTTCGTTGTTCACTTGTCGCACCAGAAAAACTCATAGCTAGCTCCTCCATTACATCCCGTCGCCTTCATCCACAGTCAGTCGACCCCACTAACTTCGTGTTTATTGTAGTTACTGTTGCAGAGATGGCACCAAAGCCAAGACAAGCAGAAGGAGAGGAGAATCCTTTTCTCCCACCTCCTGTCGACCTGGACAAGATCTCGTTGGTCGACAAGGACAGATTGATCGCAGATACCAAATGCGATTTTGATTTCTCAGACCTCCAGTCATGGCTCAGGGAGGTTTTCCTGGACCAGAGCGATGAAATTGGAGTCTGGGAGTCCAATTTGCCCCTTTACCTCTTTCCCCAGATCCACCATTTTCCTGAGTTTGCACTTAAATGCCAAGCTCACTATATTCCTGAACAAAGAGCCGGCATCTCCTCATCCGGAGACACCCTGTTCCTCATCACACCCGAAAACATAGACCAGATGATGCAAATTCCCCGTGCCGAATCTACGTCTCCTTTCAACCTAGAAATCCTTACAGAGTTATATTAGAAGATGAATTTTCCCCAGAGAGCTCAAATATTCGATCTTTTCCTTCCCACCTCCACTCAATTGCCTTCCACAAACCCCCCTTACCCGTCGTCCATGTTCTCCACTAAGGGAAACTAGGTCATTTCCTCCCTTTGTGCTCTGTTAGGGTACTATTCTGACCAGTGGGTAGATGAGCCCATTCTGGGTTTTCTATCCATTTTCTCCACTGATGAAAAGCCCACCACACAATTTGATTACAGCACCTTCTTGGCCGACAATATTCATGAACAGTTCATGAATTTTGGCACGGAAGGCATGTTCAGATATTTGTCTATAATGGCCTACATGTTTGTTTTCTATCAAGCAGATAAGTTTATTTTTTCCATGCAGAAAATGGACACAGATGGAAGGCCTCAGCCAGTCACAACATGGACCTCTTTGTTGAAGCATAACTCCACAGAGTACATCTTCAAAGCATTCATCGATCTGTTCTACCACCCTGTGGTAAGCATGTTGAGCGACAGGCCCGAGCCTCGAATAAACGATGAAGTCTAGAGAATCTTGCATATCTCGGACAACACAAAGACTGGGGATTGGTACCTGTATCAGAACCACACCGAGATCAGAGTATTCGAGTGTGAGTTGGCACCCTACAAGATGCCCAAGTATGTGTCGGTAAGAATCTTTGCTTTATAATACATAAGACAAATCATGAATTCAGATGATATCCATTTCGTATCATTTAAGAAGAAGAAGCAGCTTCGAATCAAGGGGCAGATTGGTTCCTTTATCTGCAACAGTCAAGGCACCAAGGAAGAAGCTAACAGGATGTTGAAATAAATGAAGTTCTTTATGAGCTTCCCATGGAACTATGATCCTCATGGGATCATTTCAGAAATGCGGGTGAAGAACAAAAATATCCCATATGTACATGTGTCCAAGCCCGAGATTGAAAAATTCACCAATCAGACAGTGTGGGTGCCTGACACCTTGGTCGAAGTGGAACAGCAAGTTCCCCTGACCATTGTGCCACCAACGACCACTCCTCAGGTCCCTAAGGAAAAAAGGCCTCGACAAGAGTCATCTCCACCTGTCACGGAGGTATCGTCTGAAGAGTTCCAGTTGCACACTAAGAGGCCCAATACAACCACAGTTCCCGGCCCTACTGGGGAGAAAGAAGCCCCGCCTACCATAGTGGTCAAATCTGTCATTCCACCTTTCGGCTCAAGCCTATATCAGGGCATCACCCTAGTAGTTCCAAAGAAATCCTCAAACTCCCCACTAGACACTCATCCAGGCAAGCCTGAGCCCAAGTTGAGCATTTTCAAGAAGTACGAGTTGATTAAGAAAAAGAATCAGACCCTTACAAGCAGTACTTACGCTCAGTTTTGAAAGCAGACATCGACTGCGCAACATAGGTTGTTGTCTGCATTTGACACAAAAAAGGGAAGGATGCACATGGCCTTCCTCCAGGCGCAGGTACCAGACCCCAAGGTAATCACAAACTACAAGAGGGCCACCTTCGAGTTCCAGACGAAGGACGTGCACCCAACAGATCAGATGGATTTGCACAAACAGACTGGGGATATGGTATTCCATACATTGGCACATGCTTTCGCTTCTGCAACAAAATTACAGGTATCACTGAACAATGCTCAAACGCAGCTCAAGCTAGAAAAGATATTGTCCTTTGCGAAGGACAATAGAATCAAGACGTTGGAGGAGATGGTCCTCAAGATCGGCTATGATCCTTCGAATTTCAAAGTTGCAAAGGAGATGATAAAGAAAAATAATGCAGACATCGCCTCCTTGAGGAAACAACTGAAGCTCCCACCTACAGAAGACTCACAGGCGAAGGAGATAGCGGAGAAAGAAGGAGAGAAGGACGAAATGCTCAAACTGCTCATGGAGCAGAATGCATAGCTCAAATAAATGGAAGCAGAGATGGAGATATTATTAAAATAAAAGGAACAGAGGAAGCCAATGGAAGTCATTCCATTGAGTTCCATTCTGATTTCAAGAGAAAGCACAGCAGCAGTAACAACAATTCCATCTGCAACACCAGTGACACCACAAGAGGGGATAGCCAACCTCTCCAAATCCATGGAAAATATGGACCTACAAGAGACAGAGCTCAGCAGGCTTAAAAAGGAAGTTGAGAACCTCCAGGAACTCAAAAATTCCTTCCAGACCAGTCTCTCCAAAGAAAAGAAGGTAACTGAGCAGCTCAGGAAGGAACTACAGCAGCTACAAAAGCAAACAATGGCAGGGAAGACTTTGGCTGAGGTCAAAGAAAATGTATGGACAGACATCACAAAGTCCATAAATGAGATATGGCCCATGATCCAAATTATGTTTGAATAAAATGAGTTGGTCTAGAGGAGAAAACGGGCCATTGAGAAGATCAGAGTAGAATTGGCAGATAGACCAACTCAGGCAAATGATATTATCAAATTCTTCAATTCTAAGACCAGAGAAGAGCTAGAAGAGTTGAAGATAGAGGATAGAACAGAGACCATCCTTGAGGTCAAAAGAGTTTTGACCAAGAGAGGATTAATGCTTCAACTGGAAGAAAAGGTTTAGACCATGGACCTATGGGTACAGAAATTCTTCAGCAAGATCGAGGCTCTCCAAAAGAAAGGTCTCCCTGGTCTGAAGGTTATTAATAATAAACTGATGACACTTCCGGATTACAAGAAGAGATTGGCTGAAGTGTCTAAAGACAGTTCAAAGTTTGCAGGAAAAAAGGGAGCATCACCAGCAAAGCATTCCTGGATGCCCTTCAGTTGGACATCAATATCCAACATGAGATTCGATACATATTCCTCACTAAGCCCACATTCGCCAAGTACACAGAAATGGATGAAGTGTATCGAAGACTGCTCAAAGTCATTGTGCCTAGTCATCTCAGATGGGAGGAACTCTGTGATCTGCTCGATTAGCCGATGAGTTGTCCGGGTCCAGTCACCTGTCCATTCAGATGAGGTCGTGCAAAGGCTTCATCAACGGTCTACCCAGAAAATCCACGTGCAGTTGCACCAAGTCATCAAGCAATTTGATTAGTTAAATTAGTTAGGCTAAAAATAGAATTAGCACGTCCTGATCAGTTATGACAGGAACGTTTGTAATTTAAGTTATAAATACTTCACCTTTCGAAGTATTGGGGGTTGTTGATCTTTACACCCTGACGCTATCAGACTGTACCATTTTTTAAGAGATCTGTTATTAATAAAAAGGAGGCACTTTTATAGGATTCTTGCATGTATTCACTGGTGATGTTTATTCTCTAAGTTGAATGTTATTCTTGCTTTGTGGTCATATTGTTTTCTGAAACTAATCTTTAAGAGTAACGAATGTTGTAGGATTTATCTTGGATACCGTGTTTCTGACTCGAAAGATTTTAGTGTTTATCTTCTGGTGTTTTCAATTAAGAAATTCTTAAATGCTTCTTAGTTGAATTTATCTTTCTCATCTTTTCTTCTGTTCATCATTTAAGCTACTAAAAGATCCAGTGAGTATATTATCTCTCCCTGCGGAAGTCTTCCTTCATGTTTCTAGTTGTATTTCATATTTATGTAAACACAGACCCCATAGCTCAATGGATGTGTAGACTGTCTCAACTAATTTAAAAAACACTTTGACAGCAAAACCTACATATTTCTTTACCTAGCCTAACATCTAAAGTTAGAAACAAAGATAAATCATATAGAGAGATCCCTCTCTGAAGCTGGAAGGGCTAGATCCCAGCTTTAAAAGTGGTTGGATAAAGTTACCTTTGTAGATTTCTTCTGTTTCAACCTCTAGGAAATTTACCAAGTGNGTTTTCAATTAAGAAATTCTTAAATGCTTCTTAGTTGAATTTATCTTTCTCATCTTTTCTTCTGTTCATCATTTAAGCTACTAAAAGATCCAGTGAGTATATTATCTCTCCCTGCGGAAGTCTTCCTTCATGTTTCTAGTTGTATTTCATATTTATGTAAACACAGACCCCATAGCTCAATGGATGTGTAGACTGTCTCAACTAATTTAAAAAACACTTTGACAGCAAAACCTACATATTTCTTTACCTAGCCTAACATCTAAAGTTAGAAACAAAGATAAATCATATAGAGAGATCCCTCTCTGAAGCTGGAAGGGCTAGATCCCAGCTTTAAAAGTGGTTGGATAAAGTTACCTTTGTAGATTTCTTCTGTTTCAACCTCTAGGAAATTTACCAAGTGCTAACACAAGTCTCGGTAGATCCTAAAGCGATTAACAAGGATTTCCTCTAGGAAGGTCAGCTTTGGAGGACCTCCAAAGCGGACATTGCACAAGGGATTTGTGATAAATCTTCCACCATAGAATAGTTATGGGTGGCCCTTGCGTTTGGGTTGTGAGAAGATTTTTTGAACGTGCCTTTTGGGATGTGTGTCATTGTTTCGCCGAAAGTCTTCTCAATCTGTAAAGAAAGAGATGGGAGTTCGGCTTCTTTGTCCTTCTCAGAAGTGCTTGGTTTACTATAGTCATGCACTCTAGTTGATATAAAAGAATCACCCTTCACCATATATACATTCGCATATGCGGGGTTAGTCGAAGACGAAGAGAGTCCTTGGCTACCCCCTTCCGTGATTGCAGAGGCTTCTGTTAGATTTTTCCCATGTTGAAATGGATTGGTTAACACGGAAGGTTGTTGTTGCGTCACAAACTTTTGGGATTCTGCAAGCCGAGGACATAGATGGGTCAGGTGGTCTTTTGCGCACAAGTTGCACGGATACCTCGCCTTTTTTTTTTTAGTATTTCCCCCACCAGCATTATCAGTGGGTTTCTTATCCCCCTTACCCTTATTTCGTTGTTTTTTCTTTCCTTCAGGCTATTGGGTGGCCTTTGGATTAGTCGATTGCATTGTGTGTACATCCGACGTTTTGGTAGGGGGAGCAGCCAAAGCAGTAGTTTGGCTGGCCGCTGTGTGTTGTATAGACAATTGTTGCAACTGCTTCGTCAGTTGCTGAGCATGATTTGCTTGTGTTGAACCAACAATACCATCGGCATGTGGTCCAGCTCTCTGTATGGTTTTATCAAGTATTGAGCGTGGTGCATCTGGCAAGATCTCGTATAATAAACCAAACTGAGAATAAATGAGCTCAAGCTGTTGAGCTCTCATGATGGTGTCTTCTTCGGAAAACACTCCTGAATTCGTGATGTCTTTGGATAACTGTGGGACCAAAGACTTAAGGAACCACTCAAGAAGGAATGTTGGTGGGACTGGTACCTTAATTAAACTCTTCTGGCGTCTCCATTCTTGGATGTGAGCTGATATATGGTCTACTTTTGTCTGTGAGAAATTGTCTAGCAATTATGTGCCAGCGTCGTATCTCAAAGGTAATTGGAAATGGTTTAGGAAGGCCATTGCCAATTCGTCGAAGGAAGAGTATCTTAAGCGGTCGAGCTCAATGTACCATTTCGTGACACTCCCAATGAGAGTACATTGAAAAAATCACAACTGTACGGAGTCATCTTTCAACGAGTTAGATGAGCACCAAAGGTGGAAGGTAGTCACATGATCACCTGGATCTTCATTAGGCTTAGCTTCGAACTTTGGTATGTCCGAAGGCAACTTCATCGCTATAGGAGGCCAACATGGATCGTGATAGATAGGGTCATTCAACAACTTTGTCAAATCTGGCAAATGCAAGGTTGTCAGGAAAGGTAGTTTGGGTTAGTGGTGATAACTTGGGAAAAAAGGGCCTGGAGTTTGACTGGCACCAGGTTTCCAGGAAAAGTTCGGATGTTGGCCTGGGTTCTGGTAAAAACCATGGCCATGGCCAACGTATGGATTTTAAGTGTGAGGAGACATCATCGGCTGATTTCCAAAATAGGACATAGATGGTTGGGCATGCATTACATTTGAAGGACTTTGGGAAGGGTTGCCCCATGTCAGTCCCGTGGGGATAGGCATAGTACTTTGTCCGGGGTTCCATTGATTGTGAAAAGAATTACCCTAGATCGGCATTCCTGATGAGGGAACGGATCCCTACCAAGAATTCCAAGGCCCTGATGTGGAAGAAGTTCCTGGGTGTGCCCCCTGTGCAGGAATAGTACCCTGCATAGGAATAGGTTGTCTGAAACTGGGATTACCCCCAGTCGGGAAAGCAGCGGACAAGAAGGCGTTGTTACCAAACACACCGAACAAAGAAAACAGTGTCGAACCTATTGGCATATTATGTGAAGGTGGTCCTTGACTCCCCGCTCCAAGTAAACTATGGTGTGCAGGTGGCCTGATGGATTGTTGATGCGTGCCACCGAGCGAAGGGTAAGAAGGAGGTATATGACCTTGCCCATAAGGGAAAGAGTTAAAAGGAGCAGGAGTGCCCCCCATGTGACCTTGCATAGGAGCGTTAGAGATTTCTTCCCCCAGACCTGAAGCCTGTGAAGTGGAGTAGGAAACTACAGGACTTGTACCTGAACTAGGCATCCCGTATGAGAACGGAGGGCCTAACGCACTTGGTGTGAAAGGGGTTGTGGTCGCCGCCAGAGACGGGATCGGACCACTGTACGATGTAGAGGGGGTCGATATCATGGTGGATCGGACCAGTGACGGTGGGTTAGGAGTTGGAAACTCTCCTGTGGTGACAACCGTAGTGGGAATTGAAGAATTCCCAGAAGGAGTAACAACATTTGTTTCCATTGCTGCATACGACACTGTCTGGCACTCGTAAGGATGAATCGATATGATGGTGGGTGCTGAAAGATCAGTGGTGGAGGTTTCAACTAGACCAAAATCTTTCTCTTCAAGGTCTAAAATGGTCAATTCCTCTGGATGTTGGTCGGGCACAATTTCTTGTGACCCGATCGCTTCAAAAGACCCTTGTTGGTCTAGCTTTCACCTTAGTGGTGGCGGGGGTGGCTCCAGTGTAACCGACAGCAGGACAAGAAGCCTTCATGATCGGCGGAGCTCGTGATCCTCCACTGTGTGAGAAGATCAAAGACACTCTAGGGCATTCTAGTCGTTCAAAAACAACACACACTAAAAAAGTCCCTATAAGATAAGACAGGCAAACACTAAATTAATTGGAAGAATAGTTACAACAACCAACACTAGAGAAACTTACCGATGCAAGTGCAACTCGAACATGCAAGCACCCTCCAGGTATACTCTGCAAAGCGTGGCCCGATGTTTGTCCTAAGTACCGCAGTATACCCCTGCAGTCACCTGTGTATGTCCCTAAAAAAGATAGGCAACTAGGTTGCCAGTGTGCGAACAGTCACCAGGTGGGTACAATCGAAAGTCCGGTAGACCACAATGAGAAGGGTATCGATCCTGAAACCTGTCAATGGTATCTAAAGCAAGTGGTCTGGAAGACAACTGAGGACCTCGAACAGATTCGAGACCCACGAAGCTCCATGGCAAATGCAATTGACATAATCCCAAGACAAGCCCTCTATATGTGTTCTCCACTACGATTGGTCCAACTTTGGAGGGGTTATCTCTGCTACCTTTCCGCACATGACCTCGTGTTTTTCCCCTGTGTTAGAGGGGGGTCCCGGATAACTTTCATGATACTGGACTTGGACACTCCCTAACTCAAACTCCAATGTTTGATTTTAATGGCCTTGAAGAGTTTCCTCTCCAACCTAATCCAAGGCCCTAATCCTGAACTAGTTGGTTAACCCTACAAACATAAAAGTCTAATGAATTTTAGATTTAGCGTTAATTTTATGGCTTGTCTTATGTCAAAGGTTATGAAAGTGAAACTAATGATGTTTGAAAGACAAAAGTAAAAAATGAACAGACAGTTGGAAACAAAAACCTTCACTTAACGCAAATTTTCAACAACTTTTCAAATTTTAAAAAAATTTCTAAGATCTTTTGAAAAACAAACTCAAAGCAGGATTTCACTCGACTACGAGCTACTTATGATCTAAGTAAGATGGCAAGAACTTATGAAAGCAAAGACTTTTCCCTGGTTACAAAAACAACACTTTTCAACCAAACAAAGAAATGAAAGATAACTTTTTTTATTATTATTTGAATGCTCAGAAAGCAAAAAGGAAAAATATCAACAAGTCAAAAACCAAGAAAAACTTTTGGCCTAATTGCAGATCGCAAAGAAACACTTCAAGAAATCACAAACTAGCAACTTAAAAAAGGACTCTCACACTTGTCTAAAAACCCTAAAGAAAATTTTGATGAAAACTTTTAAATAAAAAAAAAAAGCTATGGCTAATATCGAACCTAAGCTACTGACTGCTAGGACAGAGATTCAAAAACCTGAGAGGTATAACTCTTGTCAAGGGGAAGGATGACGGCCTCACCCTCAACAAAAACTATCCTTCACAAGAACACTATTGACAATTCAACAACAAGCATGTGCACGCGAGCTGTGCAGAGACAGAGAGAGTGTACATGTGTGCTAGCCTTATACAGGCCGCGTGTATCTCTAAAACTTTGAAACAAAATAAAAACAGACAATCCAAACCAGGAAGATACCACTGATATTGAGAACCAGGATCTCTTGAAGGCTTAGACACTTTCTTTAACAGAAAAAAGAAAACAATGTAAGGAAAAAATTCGTAAAACAAACCAATCTGAGATGAACCCTAAGCTATAGACTACAAACAACCAAGACTAAAAAGAGTTCCAGAAAACCCTTGAGAATGATTGATTCTGACAGGGAAGAGGATGACTGCCTCAAAAAAATTTCTTGAATCATACACGCTATTGTTACTTCTTCAACTAGCATTTACACACGGGTTGTAAGAAAGTAGGGCGCGGGTACATGCGGGCAGAGCTTATGCAGGCCGCGTGTACCTCTATCCTCTATGGGTCTCGAAAAAAAAACACATTCAAGCAAAGAAACAGAGATAGCTGGTATGGAAGACCAAAATCTCTATTATCTCAGACTTTGCAGAAACTTCAAAAAACAGGAAAGAAAACAAGTCTTTTAAAAATACCCAAAAATATTCCCAGGAACCCTAGATACTTCCCCAGTATGGTCGCTTATTCTGTTGTGGTGGGAAATCCCCCTACGAACTAGCATTTAGGGTTATATTATGCATGCAGATAAGACCGAAAGAATCCTACTTTCTATCGTTGTCCCGGACCTAATCCTCATTTCTTTTAAGAAAATACATGGTTAAACGAACATACCTTGTTCCTGACGTTCGATGTCGATCCTTCTCCACACTTGATTGCTTGTTAGCATTTATCCTCTCAAGACTGACCTGCGTACAAAACAAGCAACAAAATCTACATGCATTTGTTCTACAAATTAATGGGTTAGAGATTCAAACATATATTCACTAAACTATGAAGAACTCATATAGTGGGATGGGGAAAGCATTTCTTTATTATTAAATATAATGAATCAACTTACAATGTCAAGACCGGCCACCGCTCCGCAAACTTGATCATGGGATCCTCTTCAAATGTCCTCCAACTTCTTTGCTTTGTATCTCTCTTTTCACAAGGATGGCTAAAGGGTTGGGACAATGGGAATGTACAATTGGGCATAGTTTATTTACTATTATTCTCCTCTTCCAAATGGGACCCCTAACCCTTCTTTTATAGGATAGAATAAGATAGGTATTTGGACGAACCCTCGGCCATGCATGGTTGGGAGTTTCAGTTAACTCACCCAAAGTTGTGTGTTCCGTCGGCAACTTTCCCTTTTTCGTGCTTTTGTAGGTCCACCTGAGTTGTTTTAGGTCAGCTAGTGTGTACACACATTCAGTAATGGAGTAGGGTGTGTGGGCCCTTATAAAAGAGGTTTTTTAAAGAGTTATTCAGCTGTGTTTTGGAAAAGAAGGGATCTGAGATGGCCTGATTCCAGGTAAGCATGTATGGTACAAATTAGAGTTATAACACTCCCATGTAAATTTCTCTCTTCCTGAACTCTGTTGTGAACTCCTGCACTAATTGTCCATGTCTTTGCCTAAAGTAATGTCATACTATTTGTTGGTGTTACTCATATCCTATTGGATAAAATTGATATTTTATCATGTCCTTGAACACCTCCTGATCAGTCACTAGTTTCTCATTTCCTAGTGCTCCTCTTACTAAATCACTCTCCCACCACATCAAAGCATGGCCTTCAAGCTTCAACCGAGCAAACGAAATCTTTTTTTTTTTGAGTTACTTCATGCACATTGAAGTATACTTCCATTTTTTGTATCTAGTGGTTTAGTATGATAGCATCCACTTCCCCGTATATGGATTGATGTCCAAATTGGGCTCCACGCAAAAAGGTACTTGTGTCTTGTTGTAGCTGCACTCTCCCATCTCTAGCTAGTCTTATGCTTTATATCTAAATTTTCTTCTTCCTTATTAGGTCCTTCATGACAAACCTATTTTTCCTTACTCTTTGTTGCCAATAGTTGTGACACCATTAATGTCAATGTGTCCAAACTCTATTAAAATCTATCCAACTTGACCTTGGGATATTCTTCCTCTTCTTCTTCATAATGTTCCCCTGACATTATTGATGCTCTACTTTACTTTATCCCTCGTAACGAATCTTGTCCCTTTCTTTTGTAATCACTATGGGTAATTACCATATAGGTCTCACTAAATGTATTAAAAATTATGCTCTCATACCATCTTATCCGTAAACGGGAGGCTTATAGCCTATCTGTCTCACCAACATGGAGTCCTCTAAAAAACAAATATACTCATAGTTATCTTCATCTTATAAAACTCGAACAACAATCCAAAGTCGATTCGACTAGGAGAGAAACCAGTCAATCATCCCATGTCGAATCAACCAAGTGATGAGGAAGTCAAACTTTCAACAGTTGAGTCGAAAATAATGCAATTCGACCAAGTCAACTTGGATGAGAGTCAAGTCAAACAAGTTGAGTTGGATGGAAGGAAAGCCAACCAAGTCGAGTTAGATGCAAGTCTGGTCGACCAAATGGAATGATGGTCAATCAAAGGGTGGATCTTTTCGATTAGTATCTATTGTTGAACAAATGGGGAAAGGGAAAAAATGACTCTTGGTGAAGCTAAAACTCTTAGCAGTGAGTCGGATCGAACAAAAAGAGAGAGACAAACTCAGAGGTCGAATTTGAAAATCAGCAGTTGCGAATAATGTTTGGAAGGACAATTTGAAAATCAGTTGTGAAGGAAAATGTTTGGGAAGCAATTTCAATAACCCGGGATGCATACAAATTCCTAAGGCGATTTTGGCAACCCATATCAACTACAAAAACATATGGAAGTCAATTTTAAGATTCATTGGCAGAGAAAAAATGTATGGGGGTGAAATTGATTGCGGGAGGATTTGCAAAAATGTATATATGGTCTATGGGTGGCTAATAAATGTCCATACAACCATAAATTTCAAAATATATTGCTTCCCTAATTTATGGGAAAAGTAAAACTTCCGGCAAAGTTGAGAATGTGCCCAACGACTCTTAAAACTAAATTATAAACTTGCAAGTAAATAACAATGGCTCAAGAAGGAGGATATTCAATTTGCAACTTATGAATCAATGTACAGGTGTGGTTAAAGAGATGTTAGTATGGTTTACTCACCCATGGGGACCAAGTTAATATAAAATGAGTTCAAACCAAACAACATGAAGTTCTCATTTCTAAACCATACACAAATGACCATTAACTTACAGTGCATACCATTTGTCATTCATAAACAATTATAATCACAACAATCATCACACATAAACTCATAATTTACCCTCGAAACCCAAATGGGAAAACCAACATTCTTTTTTTTACTTCGGGCAAGCTCTATATTGGTCACAAATGGGAAAGTTACAGGCTCTTTGGCTCATCTCTAGGCTCCTCAATGACATCTGGGAAGCCTCTTTACATCATTCACAACCAAAGAACCCATATCTCATTGGAAAACATAATATAGAGGATTGAGTTGATCGAGAGGATAACTGGAAGGTTAGCTTCTCTCCAGTCCATTTCTCCTTCTTCTTTTTTTGTCTTTTCTTCCACATGGAAAGGGTCTCATGAAAGTCACATTTATTCTCTTACGTACAATAATATATTGCTTGACTTTCCATATATTACATACTATAATGGACATCAATCGTGATGGCTTGTGGCCCTTCATGCCAACAAGTTGATCTCCTTATTTTCCCATAGCCTTCAAAAATTCATGTGTTGATCATCTTAGAGCATGTGTTGATAGTCAATTGTTCTTGTCGGATCCGATTCAGATCATTCTGTAACACACACAAAAACTTAACATCTAGAACAACACCACAACTTTCAATCTACATGGGAAATATTCTCATCATCTTTGGATCAAAATACAAAAAAAATACTCTCTATCAAATCTAGAACATCATCATGTCTTCCTTGCTACAAACTCATCATTTCCCCTTAGAATTAACTATGCCATCCTCACTCATCTTCTACACCAAAAACAATGCAACTTCATTGTATCTTTAATTTCCATGATAACCAATGAATTGTTGTTCACCCAAAAAAAATTCTTCCATATCTAATTCAAGGTGCCCATTGTTCTCTATCCACTTATAGGAATGTCATATAGAACAACATTACAACTAGGAACCAACCATGCCTTTGGGATAAATACTGATACCACAAATTTTGACTAGGAATCCGGGCCTAACATCAACATGATTATAAAGACTGAACAATTAGAAATCTTATGGAGATACTTCCATGTACCCAACCAATGTTCTCATTAGTTCTCCAGGAAAATAGTTTGGATACAGGATGTATCCAAGTCAATTTTACATTCTTTGCACCTACCAATTTGAGGATTTATGGCACAATATTATTCAAAGAGTATTTGATCAAGGAAAAATTAAAGATGACAAACCACATAGCTATATTTCCCTTTCAACTTCAACACATCTCACAATTAGGAATGAATTTTACATTACGAATTTGTCGCATAGGGATACAAAATATCAACAAGAAATGATCATACATATAACCGAATACATATACCTTCTTAATCCTCTTCATTTACCTCTTTAACCTTTAAATATTAAATGCCATAGTCTAATAACATTGTATTCAAACTTCTGTAATCACTATGGGTACTTACGATACAGGTCTCACTAAATGTATTCAAACTTTTTCTCTCATACCATCTGATCTGTAAGGCTTATAGCCTATCTGTCTCACCAACATGGAGTCCTCTACAAAATAAATATACTCATAGTTTTCATCATCTTATAAAAATTTGACCAATAAGACAAAGTCAAGTCGACCAGGAGACAAACCAATCGATCATCCCATGTCGAATCAACCAAGTGATGAAGAAGTCAAACTTTCAACAGTTGAGTCAAAAAATAATGCAAGTCGACCAAGTCAAGTTGGATGGAAGGAAATTCAACCAAGTGGAGTCGAATGCAAGTCTGGTTGAACAAGTGAACCAAATCGACCAAATGGAAGGTTGGTTAATCAAAGGGTGGATCTCATCGATTAATATCTATTGTTGACCAAATGGGGAAAGGGAAAAAATGATTCTTGGTGAAGTTGAAACTCTTAGGGGTGATTCAGGTAGAACAACAACAGATAGACAAACTCATAGGCCAAATTTGAAAATCGGCAGTTGGGGAGAATTTTTGGAGGGACAAATTGACAATCAGTTGAGAAGGAAAATGTTTAGGAGGCGATTTCAGTAACCCATGATGCATAAAAATTAACAAGGCAATTTTTGCAACCTAGAGAAACTAAAAAAACTTATGGAAGTCAATTTTAAGATTCATTGACGATTGTTTAAGTCCCATTTCTGACCCGATCGCTCTGCAACTAGGGTTTCGGAACCCTCATCCGCCACGAACTGTTTCCAACCGATGGCTGCCCCGTAGGGGCCCTCGAATCGCAGAGAGGGGGCGCCGACTGGCGTCTCCTACAGCCAAGTCATTGCCAACGAGAATGCTGCAGCGGGAATGAAGAGGCCAACATTTGAGACGCCTCCTGACATGTGTGTGGCACTTCTAGCGGAGGGGACCTTTAAGGATCGAGAAATGGATATTGATTTTGACAAGGAGGCGGTTCCTGCAAAATCTTCGGCCCCTTGGACTCCCGGAAGATGCATCCCATAGGCACCTCAGGCTCCAAAATATGTCGTAAGATCGTCGCGCATAGAGGAGCAGAAGTAATACATGCGAGACAATGCCTTGGTAGGAAAGTTTCTGGGGCTTTGGCCCTCTGAGCGGGATCTGATCAAATGGATCCAGTATTGGTGGAAGCCCAGGGGTCATTATGACCTACAGATGGGCTCCAAAGGTTTCTTCACTATCATCTTTCACAACCTGGAAGATCGCAATCGTATCTTTGATGGAGGGCCATATTTCTACAACTCAGCTGGCCTTTTCCTGAGATTCTGGACAGAGAAGTTCAGCCCTGAAAAGGAAGACTTCGCCCATGCGCCGGTGTGGATTAGGCTGTATTCTCTCCCCCAGGAATTTTGGCTGGAAGAGGTCCTCACAGGTATCGGCAACACCATAGGCATCTACGTGAAGTCCTCGGAAGCAACCAACCAGTGGAGATACACATCATATGCGTGAATCTGTGTTTACCTGAACATAGCTAAGCCACTCCCAGGATCCATCACGGTGGAGTACCACGACGAGGACTGGTCTCAAACTATCGACTATGAACACATTCCCTTCCACTGCAGGAAATTCCACGAACATGGTCATCTCTTCAGAGAATGCCCTCTTAATACGACTCACAAGGAGGGCAACCCATACACCGGCAAAGACAAGGAGGGCTTTGTACAACCAGCAGGAAGAAGGTGCCAGGGGAACAGAAAACAAACGACTCAGGTAAGTAAAGATCCCTCTACTAGCAATAAATTTGCTATTTTACAAGATCAACCTGAAAACCCCTTAACCACCGCAAACCAACATGCACCCCCACTGCATAACAAACCCCATACCGAGAGCCAAAGTACTGCCCCAACCCCTCAAAGTAAGGCACCAGCTCCCCCTTCCCTGGGCCTAGCTCGGGAACAGCCGGATTTGCAGGAGATAGACGATGGGGACGAAGAAATGGAGTTAGAGGAGCAAGATCTTGCCGGGGTGGATCTGGAACACCTTGAGCACGCCTACTGACACCAAAATCTCTACACCATACCTAGGGATCAAATGAGGAAGGTGCACAAAGTATTCCTCAATTTGTCTGTAGGGTCTTCAGCTCGGGCAGGAAAAGCCCTGGGAATCCAAGGCAGTCAATCTAAAAACCCAAGCAAAGTTCAGAAAGAGGAAAAGAAAAGAGGGAGGAAATCTACAAACAAGATTATACAAGAAATAGGTAACTTCATGGTGAACTCCGGGCAGATCCACTTGATCTCAGACAGTTTCCCTCCTCTCCCCACCCCTCCGTCATCATGAAGATTATATCCTGGAATATCAGAGGTCTCAATGGTCGTAGCAAGCAAAAGATGCTATGAGAACTGATCTTAGTGGAAACACCGGATATTGTTTTGTTACAGGAAACGAAATGCACCTCAGAGGATATGGACTGGATACTCCCCTACTACTGGAAACAAGGAGGAGTAGCCTCTGTAGATGCCACCGGAACTGCTGGAGGATTGGCTATCCTCTGGAACACCAACATCGTGCTGATGGAAAACTTCTGCGCTACCAAATGGTCCATCACAGCAGAGTACAGGATTATTGGCTCAAATCGGCCAGGGCATTTGACCTGTGTTTATGGCCTGGCTAACCCAAGGGACAAGCAAGATTTTCTCAAAAGCCTGTGTTACATCTCCAGTCTCACACTGTGCAATAGATGGATTATCGGTGGAGATTTTAATATCATTCGCACCCTGATGGAAAAAAAAGGCGGATCAAGGAGGTTGGATCGAGACTCCTGCGACTTTAACAGCCTAATAGAAGATCTTCACCTCATCGATCTGGAGGCTAGCAATGGCCTATACACCTGGACAAACAGGAGAACAGGAGTACATCAAATCACCTGCAAACTGGACCGCTTCCTCATTTCGGAATCACTCATGCTGGACGGGGTGGCAATGCAATCCACTATCCTGAACCTCTCTGGTTCAGATCACTGGCCCATTCAACTTTGGGTGGATGTCCCAACCACGCCTGGCAAAAAACCCTTTCAGTTTGAACAGTTTTGGCTAGATCACCCTGATTTCCAAAAAAATATTCATGATTGGTGGAGACAGGCGGAGATCCCCTATGGCTCCAAAATGTACAAATTCCAGCAAAAGCTAAAGAATCTGAAGCAAACGCATAAACTCTGGAACAAACATACCTTCGGCAGCATCTTCGACTCCAAAAATGAGTTGTCGGAGCAGATGGGCAAGATTCAGCAGATGATCAGGGAGCAAGGGCTAACGGATGAGCTAAAAGACCAAGAAATGAGAGTGAACCAGCAGATGGAAGACAGAAAGAAACAGGAAGAGATCCTATGGAAACATAAGTCATGTATTCTCTGGCTCAAGGAAGGGGAACGCAACACCAAGTTCTTTCATCGTACTGCTATCCAGAGAAGGCATTCTAACAAGATCACGAATCTCATATCAGATGAAGGGGAAACCATCCACTCCCATGCTGATATGGAAAAAGATTTAATCAAGTACTTTCAAGACCTCCTCACAGAACCCATCCAAGATAGACATGAAGCTATTCAGAAAATCACGAGGAATGTGCCCGCCCTCGTAACCCAGGAGAAAAACGCATCCCTTCTCCGATCGATCACAATTGAAGAAGTAGACTAGGCGCTTCAGGACACCCCCAAGTGTAAAGCTCCTGGACCGGACGGCTTCACCAGCGATTTCTTTCACTATTGCTGGCCGATGATCAGGACAGAGGTTTGGGAGATCTTGGAAGACTCAAGGGCCACTGGAAAGGTCCTCCAAGCTCTTAATGCAACTTTTCTCACCTTAGTCCCCAAAGAAGGACAAGCACATCGGCCCAAGTAGTATAGACCCATAGCTCTCTGTAATGTCATCTATAAAATCCTTACAAAAGTAATAGCTCGAAGGCTCAAGCCGATCTTACTAGCAATCATATCTCCGGAGCAATCTGGCTATGTCGAGGGCAGACAAATCATGGACAGCATAATCTTAGCGCATGAAGTAATCCACTCCCTGCAGAAAACCAAGACCCCAGGTATGCTTCTCAAATTAGATCTCTCTAAGGCGTTTGACAAGCTCAGCTGGGAGTTCATGCGAGCCATGCTACTAGCGTTTGGATTTGATCAAAACTAGGTCACCTGGATCCTTAATCTAACCTCCTCAGCTTTCTTCTCTTCTCTCATCAATGGAGTCCCTTCGAAACCCTTCTCCCCCTCAAGAGGGATTAGACAGGGAGACCCCCTGTCCCCTTTTCTCTTCATAATCATGGCAGAAGTTCTCAGTCGTACCATTCATGCAGCCCTGGAAAATAACCTTCTGACAGGTTTACCCCTGCACGACATCTCTCCCCCTATCTCGCATAGCCAGTTTGTAGATGACACCCTCTTAATGGGAAGCCCCACTGTCCGAGAATCCAACTCCCTCCAGGTGATCCTTCAAACCTTCTCGGAAGCCTCTGGACTGGACTGCAACAAGGATAAGTCCCAAATCTTCTTTTTTAATACCCCCCCTCAAGTCCAGCGCCACATTTCGGATATACTTGGTTTCAATAGAAGCTCCCTTCCATCCAAATACCTCGGTATTCCCCTGATTGACAACGCTCTTAGGAACTCCTCTTGGGAACACCTCCTTTCTTCTTTTTCCAAAAGGCTCTCCTCTTGGACCTTCAGGACCTTGAATCTCCCTAGTCGTCTCATTATGCTCAAGGCCGTCCTTCAAGCCCTCCCGATCTACGTTTTTTCTGCGTTGGCGGCCCCAAAGTTCATTCTCACAGCCATCAAAAGAATGCAAAGGAACTTCCTATGGCAAGGCCTCGCCAAAGAGAAGAAGATAGCGCTTGTCAGCTCGGATAAGCTCTGTAAGCCCAAAAAGAACGGAGGGCTAGGATTAAGAGATCCAGTTATAATGAACAAGGTTCTCAGCGCCAAAATCTGGTGGCGTTGGTTGAAAAACCCCAAGGAACTTTGGGCCAGACTTTGGAGAAAGAAATACACACCAAACATGGCGGAGAAGAGTCTCATCCATTGGGACGGGGATAACTTGGGCTCCCTGATCTGGACAGCAGGGAAGCATAATAGACAGATGGTCACTCAACATGCTTTCTGGGAATTAGGCAACGGGGAAATGACCCTCTTCTGGCAGGATTCCTGGCACCAATGGCCCGCTCTGGGAGCTGAGGATTGGGTGCGTGACATCTGCACCCAAGCGATGCAGGCAGGACTGACACAGGTTGCGGACTACTAGCAGAACAATCCCATGGAGGACACTTGGCACTACTGGCGTGTGGAAAGAGAACGCATGGATCTGGAGATGCATGTCAACCTGGCACCCTTGCAAGAAGAGCTGGCCAAGCAAAAAATTCCTAAAATTGAAGGGGAAGATATTCTCCGTTGGGGATACGGCACACAGGGCTCCTTCACCACATGGGAAGCCTACCAAATTAAAACGCAATCAAACCCCCTCCTAGCTTCGAAAGTCTGGCAAAAAATCTGGAATCTCAAGCATTGGCCGAAAATCACTCTCTTCCTCTAGTTGGTCTCTCACTCAAGCATCCTAACCTGGGACAACCTCCTGAAAAGAGGCTTTGTAGGACCCTCTATATGTATACTGTGTGGATAGGCAGAGGAAACCATGAATCATCTCCTTAACACCTGCCCTTACACAGCCCAAATTTGGGACCAAGCAACACTCATTATGCGCACCTCGGACCGCCTTAGAGATAGCATCCTCGACACACTTGAGAACTGGAGAGATCGGGCTTTCCATTCGCCCTTCCTCAATCGCATATGGAAACTTCTTCCCGGCTTTATCCTTTGGAAAACTTGGAAAGAAATGAATAGAAGACTTTTCAGAAACCTTTATCTCTCGTGGCAGCAATGCTGGCAACAACGCCGACGCAGTATCTTGGAAACACTGCTTCTACGGAATTGGTCTAGCGCAGACCTAGCTTGCCCCTCCTCTGAACACCCCGTCTTCTGGCATTGGACTCTTCTCCACCTTCCTCAAGCTCCCCCCACCCACCTCCCTTCGCCCCTCCAAGCAGCCCCTCCCTCTGGTCCCCTCCCCCAGAAGATTTTGTCAAACTCAACTTTGACGGCGCCTATAAAGGCAATCCTGGAGCTGCTGGTTATGGAGTGGTCTTCCACAACCATTTTGGGCACATCCTGGTCATAGGAGCAGGTCCCCTCGGTCATTCGACCAACAACGCAGTAGAACTCTGGGGTTTGATAAAGGGACTGCAATTGGCCATCCATTACAATTTCACCAAGCTACTCGTCGAAGGGGACTCTCAAATCATCATCATCTTGCTGCGCAGACTAGTAAATGGAGCAAAGCCGGACAACATTTCGCCTAGCTGGAGACTGTCTCACGACCTCCAGATCGTTGCAGGTCTAATGCATCCTACTCGGGTTATCATTCCCGCTCACGTCAAGAGAAAGGAAAATCAGGTTGCGGATGATTTGGCCAATCTGGGTACCACTTGGAAGGGACCAGACCTCCAGTGCAATTCGGGCCAAGATCAGGATCACCCTATTCTCCAGCAGTGTATCCGTAAAGCCCGAATGGTGGATGTTCCCCCGGATGGGGTGGTAGTGCGGTCTACACGGCGAGTTGTGGGAGCTGGCAGTGGCTATCAGGACACGGGGCCACGTGAAGGGCTCGTGCCACCCTCCCCAGGCGATTAATTCGAATTCAATATGACGAGAAGGGGCATTAACGCAATCATTAACGCGAACGTCCCTCCCGTTTGGCATTTTGGCATGGGGCGGCTTGCATTGTTGGTCATTCGTCGTCGTTGGTCTCCCGCAGTGCTTTCTCTGCAGCTGCAATGGTGTAACCATGCCCGCACTCCCTGGCTCCAGCTCGGCCCTGTCTACTCTCTGGCCTTCCGTCCCCACCGGGTGCTCTGGACCATGACTCGTCCAAGGGGAAGACCGAGGAGGGGATCACCCTGGAAGCCTCGACAACCCTCTGTCTCCCCTTCCGACTCGCCCTCCATCAACTCTTCTTCCCGTCTCCAGTCTGGTCACTTCTCGGCCTCTTCCCATGACCTGGCGAATTCGCAATTCATTTGCTTGACAATGGTGCCCAGTACGCCAAGCTCTCCCCAGCGACACCTTTGCAGTCCTCCGGTGAATCCCTATGTCCCTGCGTCCGCCC
>SNQJ01S0098412.1:0-10085 GCA_010110895.2 Picea sitchensis | reverse complement strand
GCTGCTCTGTATGACCTGGTATTTGGTATCCGACAGGGCGTGGAGGACCTCAATTATCGCCTTCAGGAAACAGACGCCAAAGTGGAGCTCTTCCTTCGTACTCTCACTTCTTTGCAGGACTCTCTCGCCTCAAGCCCAACTGAGGCTGTTCCAATGGAGGAGCCAGCTGCAGCGACAGGAGCAGGTAAGGAAGTACCGCAAGAGAGCAAGGCCGACGATACTGCGGGCGACGGGGGAGATGGAAAGATTTGGGCAAATCAGCCTACGTACGTGGAGGAGGAGTCGTGGCCAGGGGATCTCCAGGCCAAGTGGACAGACTTCTCTCCAGGTGTCTAGCTTGTTAGTCTTGGCAGTCCTCCAGTCTTAGATGGTCAGTAGTTTATCTGTCAACTCTTTTGCTTTAGCATATGGGGAAGTCTTAGATGTAAACTTTTATGTTTTAGATGGTAAACAGTAATTCTGCTAAGTTATGGGGACTCTCGAGTTCGATGGACTGGTTTCCCCTCTGTTGGGGCAGTCCTGCACCCTCAGCTTGAACATATCTGTATTTTGCTACACAACTTTGTTTTTGGAAGGCACCTAATATATATTTTCTTACTTACAAAAAAAAAAAAAAAATTAATATTCATTGACAGAGAAAAACGTATGGGGGAGAAATTGATAGAAGGAGAATTTGCAAAAAAGTGTATATGGTCCATGGTTGGCTAATAAATGTCCATACAACCACAGATTTCAAAATATACTATGTACCTAATTTATGGGCAAAGGAAAACTCCCAGCAAAGTCGAGAATGTGTCCAACAACTCTTAAAACTAAATTAGAAACCCATAAGTAAATAACAATTAGTCAAGAAGGAGGATCGTCAATTAAAAACTTTTGAATCAACGTATAGGTGTGGTTAAAGAGATGTCATTATGGTTTATTGACCCACGGGGGCCAAGTTAATATAAAATAAGTTCAAACTAAAGGACATGAATTTCTCATTGCTAAATCATACACAAACGACCATTGACTTACCGTGCATAACATTTGTCATTTATAAACAATTATAATCACAAGAATCATCACAAATAGACTCATAATTTACCTTGGAAACCCAAATGGGAAAACAAACATTCTTTTTTTTACTTCATCCAGGCTCTATATTAACCACCAATGGGCAAGTTACAGGCTCTCTGGTTCATCTCCATGCTCCTCAATGACATATGGGAAGCCTCTTTACATTATTCATAGTCAAAGAACCCCTCTATCATTGAGAAACATAATATATAGGATTGAGTTGACCGAGAGGATAGCTCGAAGGTCAGGCGTCCCCAATGCTTCAACTTCTCTCCATTCCATTTCTCCTTTTATTTTATTTTTTTTCTTTTCTTCAACATGGAAAGGGTCTCATGAAAGTCTCATGTATTCTCTTACATACAATAGTATATTGTTTGACTTTACATATATTACATACTAAAATGGACATCAATCGTGATGGCATGGGGCCCTTCATGCCAACAAGTTGATCTCCCTCGTTTCCCATAGCCTTAAAAAATGCATGTGTTGGTAATCTTAGAGCCTATGCCGATAGTCAATTGTTCTTGTCGAATCTGATTCAGATCATTCTTTAACACACACAAAAACTTAGCATCTAGAGCAACAACACAAGTTTCAATCTACATGAGAAATATTCCCATCATCTTTGGATTAAAATACAAAAAAAATACTCTCTGTCAAATCTAAAACATCATCATGTATTCCTTGTTGCAAACTCATCATTTCCCCTTAGAATTAACTATGCCATCATCACTCAGCTTCTGCAACAAAAACAATGCAACTTCATTGTATCTTTAATTTCCATGATAACCAACCAATTGTTGTTCACCCAATTTTTTTAAAAAGTCTTGCATATCTAATTCAAGGTGCCCATCATTCTCTATTCACTTATAGGAATGCCATATAGAGCAGCATACCAACTAAGAACCAATCATACCTTCGGGATCAACATTGATACCACACAGTTTGACTAGGAACATCAACCTAACATCAACATGATTGTAAAGACTTAACATCTAGCCATCTTATGGAGATACTTCCATGTACCCAACCATTATTCTCATTAGTTCTCTACGAAAATAATTTGGATAAAAGATGTATTCAAGGCAATTTTACATTCTTTACACCTACCAATTTGAGGATTTATAACACAATATTCTTCAAATAACATTTTATCAAGGAAAAATTAAAAATGACAAACCACATAGCTATATTTCCCTTACAACTTCAACACATCTCACAAGAAATGAATTTTACATTACAAAGTTATCACATAGGACTACAAAATATCAACCAGAAATAATGATACATATAACCAAATACATATACCTTCTTAATTGTCTTCATTTACCTCTTTAACCTTTAAATCTTAAATGTCATATTCTAATGACAATGTATTTTAATAAACTTCGAAACTTTAAAATACAAAATTCATTTCTTATCAAAAATTTACCTGCCGTTATGCACATATAAAAAACAATAATTGTAAAGCCAAAGCTGTTTTTGAGACCATTTTGCGGTTTTTGGCATTATTTTGTGGCAAGTATGACTCTAGAAACTTTGGCCAAATATAGAGAATCATGTAAGAGGTAATTTGTGAAATTTTGTGGGAAAATATAGAGAATCATGTAAGAGGTAATTTGTGAAATTTTGTGGGAAAATATAAAGAATCTTGTAAGAGGTAATTTGTGATATTTTGTTCCCAAGAAGTTTTGGCCGAATAATTAAAGCTTAACAGAAGATATATTATTCACTAGCGTCCAAAGTATTAATAAAGATAAAAATGTGATGTATTTTAGGAGAAAAGCCTTATTTATTATTTGACACACAAACCCTAAGGTCTCTAGGATAGAATGATATTGCATGTTATCTTACTTAGTTGCGCATTCATATTTCCATATGGATTTCCTTAAAACAAAGTTGAAAGAAGGAAAGATAGAAATTATTATCTATTTAGATTTATTAAATAATAAAAACTAAGAATAAATATATATTTATTTATTTTCTTGAAATATATATATATATATATATTTATTTATTGGTCTTTTTATTATTTTATTTTAGTGAGCCCCACAGCGTTGATTACAATATCGAGTATAAAGAAAGACCCACTGGGTGTAGTAACAGCAAGTTGGGAGCTGAAGAGTCGGCCGCATTGGATCCCTCAGCACTTTTCGGTGACCTGTCAGTTCTGCTAGAAGATGCCTCGGGAGGGTAAGTATTGAATTATTTTGGAAGCCACTGACCAGGAGGTCACCGCAGTACAAAACTTCACATAAATATTTCATAATATTAAATAGTCCTTCAAATTTGGTCGTGGTCGTCACTTCTATAATAAAAAATTCAAATGATTTATCAATATATAAAGAGAAATAAAGTATGTATATCTTTGTAAATTTTATTAATTAAATTGTTGAATTTAGAAAATTTTATACACCAATTTAATGTTTTATATTCACATTTATATAAGAAAAACTTTGTGTTTTTTTTAAGGAAATGGTTAGAAGAGAGACATAAAATATCTTGATTATTCAAATATTAGGTATAGTTCAGATAGAATAGAACTTCATGACACTCACTTTTTCATATAATTTTATTGGAAAACTCTATATATTCCAAATATAACTTTAGTTATTTTAATATATTCCAAATATTATTTCAAAATAATGAATAAGAAAAATATATTCCAAATATAACTTTAATTATTTTAATATATTTTAAATATTATTTCAAAATAATGTAATGAAAAATAGGAAAAATATATTCCAAATATAACTTTAGTTATTTTAATATATTCTAAATATTATTTCAAACATTTCAAAATAATGTAATGAAAAAGTATTTTAATATATTTCTAATATTATTCCAAACATTTCAAAATAATGTAATGAAAAAGTAGGAGAAAGGTAAGAGGATGATTTTATTACTACGGTATCTCTTTGTATTAATTTTAATATTAACTAGGTGGTTCTTTGTATTAATTTTAATATTAACTAGGTGGTTTATAGTTAAATGACAACTCTTTTAAAATGAGAGTGGCTTTTAACATTATTTTCTTGACTTTATAACTATATGTTAATCTTATTTTTAATTAGAATTATATGTAATTTGTTTAGAAGAAGACTATTTCCTATGCTAATTTTATTTTTAATTAGAATTTCATCTAATTTGTCTATAAGATGACTAGTTATAATGGTCCTCTAATTTGAAGGGTTATTTTATCACTTCATTAAACCCACTCAAACTATTATATATAAATATAACATTTAAAAAAAACATAATAATATAAAAAATTCATTTCGATCTTTAATCATTTCTATACATTATTTCCATTGTTTTTTAGATAGGTCAAAAATGATGAAAATCTTTAAACAATTTATTTTTGTTTCGAACTAAACCCACTCCAGATACTTCCCCACATAGTGGCTGGTATGGGACACAGGTTTCGAACTCATGACCTTTCACCAAACTGGAAGAGTGTGTGAACGTCTTAACCAATTGTGCTATCCCATGGGACTGATCTTTAAATAATTTGGATGGTAATACTAAATTGTAAAAAATATATAATCACATATAAGCATACCTTCACAAAATAACTTGAAAATTATATAAGTAAAAAATATAAATCAAATTAAAAAAATATTTTAATTTTAAAAAATTCAATAATATATATGAAAATATAATATTTTCTTATTAAAATTAAATAATATATATGAAAATATAATATTTTCTTTAAATTATTAATATTAAAAAATATATTATTATCATTTTATGCAATTTTAAGGAAAATGTGTTATTACCTTTAATTAAAGGCTAGAATCAATTGCATACACCATCCAAATACGAGCCTAGAGGTATTTTTCTTAGTTATAGTTTTGAGTTTAATTTGGATGAGTATGTATATATATATTTTTATTTGTTAGAAATATTTGTTATTTGAGTTTAACATTTCAACTATGGGTTAAAAAACCACAAGGGGACTCACACTTTAATCTAATGTGCTAGCTAAATGTGAGTTTTGACCCTAAAACCTCTAGGGTTGATAAATCTCTATTGTAGAAAATATTTTTAATAATGAAAAGGGAGAATATTCTAAATGTGAGTTTTGACCCTATCATGATAAATTTCTATTGTAGAAAATATATTTAATAATGAGAAGGGAGAATATTTTTTCTCGTTCTTTACCTCAAATTTGTCAAAATGGAGAGAACATAGATCACCCATCCAAATAGATTGTGGAAAACACACTTAGAGCATAGATATGTACAAAAAGTGGAAGAGCCAAAGCCAAGCTTAAGTAAGTCCCCTTGCCATAAGGAGGTGAATTTCGGTTTTTGTTTTTAATTTGGCCAAATTTTCTATTTTATTTGGGATTAAATAGTGTTAAAAAAAAGAGAGGGTATTCTCCTTAAAAATTGAATTTGTTTTGTTTGTCCAAAAAGTATATTTGTATATTCTAGTGATCAACTTTTGCTATATTAAAAGCATAAAGTTAGGGTATGGATGAAAATTAAATGAGATAGAAAAAATGGTGATTGAGGATTAAAATAAAGTGACAAAGGTGAAAAGTGGAGAAAAAAGGAAATAACCTTCATGCATTTTCTTTGATTGATTTTTAATGGTTTCAACAAGTAATCTAGGAAAACAAAAGGATCTGTTCTTCTTGGAAATAACTATGAGTTATGGTCTCTAAGAATGAAAACATCTTCTTGGAAAGAACTATGAGTTCTAGTCTCTAAGGATGAAAACCTCCGTGCAAGTTCAAGAAAGTTGGGAACCAATGGAGAATGGCTTCTCAGAGCATGATCAAGCAACTATGTAGGCCATGACTAATGGCCAAAGAAATCAGTTTGTAGAATTGAGGAAAAAGGAGAACAAGGCCAAGTTTTGGATCTAATTTTTCTCAAGATAACAAGACAATATAGTGCAAAGCAAGCCTTGGATATCTTGTAATTATCATATCAAAGTAATGACAAAGTGAAGACTATGAAGGTTCAAACCCTTAGGAGAGAGTTTGGAACCTTAAATATGAAGGAGGAAGAGAACATTGACCAGTTCATGACCAGAGTGATAGGAGTTGTGAATCAACTCAAGATTCATGGAGAGAATATTGAACATCAGAAAATTGTTGAAAAAGTTCTCAGAAATTTACTTAAGAAATTTGAAATGGTTGTCATTACCATATAAGAGCCCAAAGATCTGTCTAAACTGACAGTTGAATAATTGATGGGTTCTCTTTTGTCCCATGAATCAAGAATCATCATGGAAGAGGAATACTTGGAACATGCCTTCAAGACTTATGCATTCATTGGTAGAGGTAGAGGCAGAGGTCAAATAGACAGAGGAAATCATCAAGCAAAAGGAAGAACAACACCAGAATAATAAAAGAAATCTTGAATCAACCTAACTAATCTCAAAATAAGAAGGGGAGAGGAAAAATATGGATAGACAAATCTAAATTCCAATGTTACTACTGTGGAAAATATGGTCACTATGAAAGTGAATGTAGAAAGAAGCAGTCAAATCTGAATAAGGCCAAAGATAATATCTCCAACATTGTTCAGCAGGGACATCTAAGACAATGGTCCTTTCATGTCAAACCACTACAAAAAATCACAACAAGGATATTTGGTTGTTGGATAGTGACTGCAACAATCACATGAAAGGTAAAAAAAAGTTGTTTTCTAGAATTAATAGTTCTATTCAATTTGAAAATACTTTGGGAGATGATTATCATGTCAAGGCGTTAGGAAAAGGTGTTGTGTCAGTATTAACCAAGAAAAATGAGAAGAAATACATTCTTGATGTCTTCTATGTACCCAATCTTAGACACAATCTAATAAGTATAGGATAATTGAGTCAAAAGGGTTATGATGCCAAATTCAAGGACTCCACATGCACTATGTTAGATAAGCCACCTAGTGGAAGACTTGTTGTAAAGGTTCAAATGACCAAGAGTAGAATGTTATCATTGAATCTGAGAAGTGTAAACATGTCACAGTCATATGCACAAAATGTCTCAAGCACAGATGATACTTGGTTGCAGCATCTTATGTATGATCAACTACCTTTTAGGAGTATTAGTCTCTTGCAAAAACAATCAATTGTTAAGGGACTACCTATATTGAATGAACAAACCAACCCTTGTGAAATTTGCATTCTTGCAAAAAATCAAAGAGGTAGTTTCCATGAACCTCCTACAAAACCAAAGAGCATTTAGAACTAGTTCACACAGATCTATGTGAATCCATGCAAACTTAGTCCATTGGTGGAAGTTTTTATTTTCTAATGTTCATTGATGATTTTAGTACGAAGTTTTGGGTATATTTCCTTAAAAACAAATCTGATACATTCATAAAGTTCAAATAATTTAAAGTTGTAGCGGAAAAATAAAGTGGAAAATATGTCAAAGTAGTCACATTAGATGGAGGAAGAGAGTATGACTCAAAGGAGTTTGCAATCCTTTGTAGAAAACGGGGAATTAAAAGTCATTTCTCCACCATATATACTTTGTATAAAAATGGAGTGGCTGAAAGAAAGAATCAGACCATCATGAACATGGCAAGAAGGATGATGAGAACTAAAAAAAATTCTAATGATTTTTGGGCTAAAGCAATTTCTTGTTCAGTCTACATATTGAACATATCTCCAACAAAAAGTGTGAAAGATCAATTTCCTCAAGAAGCATGGAGTGGTACGAAGTCCTCTCACTTCATAAATTTTTATTGTACAGCCTATGCACGTGTGTCATAAGAGATGATAAGGAAACTTGACAATACGAGTGAAAAGTGCATTTTCATTGGGTACAACGAACAATCCAAATCCTATAGACTGTATAATCCAGTCACCAAGAAATTTGTGGAGTTGACAGTAGGAGTGAAAAGGGCATTTTCATTGAACAGTCCAAAGCCTATAGTCTATATAATCTAGTTACCAAGAATTTTTTTATGAGCAAAGAGGTAAAATTCTTGGAGGACAAATCTTGGAGTGACCAAGAAAATGAAACACTGGACAACCGAAATCCATTACTCCAAATATATGAAGAAGTGGAAAGATTAGGACAACGAGTACCTTCACCAATACTATCAAGGTTACAGGTTCAAAGACAAGAAGAACATGTTGAAAATAGTTCTTCTTCCAGCAATGAGTTAGTAGGTTCTATGAGAAATTAGAAAACAAGGAGCTTGAGGGAAATCCATGAGGAGTTGGATGACATGGATCAACAAGATCACTTTTCCTTGTTATCCTATCAACCTACTTATTTTGAAGAGGTGGTGAAAGAAGAACATTGGGTAGAGACCAAGTTATTGAAAGGAATGAGACATGGGATCTTGTTGAACTCCCAGCAGATAAAACCAACATTGATGTTAAGTGGGTTTACAAGACAAAACTGGATGAGAAAGGAAAGGTAGAGAAATATAAGGAAAGTCTAGTTGCTAAAGGGTTTTCTCAACAACTCGGTATTGACTATGGTGAGACCTTTTCTCTAGTAGCAAGGTTGGATACTATTAGAGTTTTGATAGTCATTGCAGCCTACAACAAATGACCAGTTTACCAAATGGATGTGAAGTTAGCCTTTTTGAATGGCAATTTAGAGGAAGAAGTGTATTTGAAATAAAAGGCCAAGAGTATAGAGTGTACAAGGTGAAGAAAGCCTTGTATGGCTTGAGTTTCAGAGACAACACTTAGGCATTGTCATTGATGAAAAATGTAACACTTGAGATTAAAGGGGAGTGTTAAACATATAATCTCTCATGTTGATCTAGTATGCATTAGTGAGTTGAATCATTAGTTGATTTGGTCTTTTTATATTTATAGAAAGTTGTTAACCAATTGTTAGTTTTGACAATATCAAACCTAACCTATAAGATTGCTAAATCTCTATTATAAAATAAATTCTCTACTTATCAAATTAACACAACCTATAAACATTTAAGAACAACTCTTAACACATCCATTCATCCACATTATATTTTCTTCTTCTTAATTTATAAGGTATAACTTTCCCCTACCTACATAAACTCTTCACTTTTTATAAAAAATAATAATATGAAAATATAATCATCTAATACCATTTAACTCGACGCCTTTCCCTTTTATAAAAAATAATAATATGAAAACAGAATCATCTAATACTATGTAACTCGACATCTTTCCCTTGCATGACATTCTACTCTACTTTTTGAAACTTTGTCAATATGATATATTTTTAGTAAAATAATAAGAAAACATAATCATCTAATACCATGGAACTAGACGTCTTTTTATTCTATTTTTGAAACTTTGTCAATATGATATATTTTTAGTAAAATAATATGAAAACATAATCATCTAATACCATGGAAGTAGGTCTCTTTCCCTTGCATGACATTCTACTCTACTTTTTGAAACTTTGTCAATATGACATTCTATTCTACTTTTTGAAACTTTGTCAATATGATATATTTTTTTATTTTTTGAAAATTTAAATATTAATTAAAATTTTGAAGATTTTTTGAAAATTTAAATATTATTGGTTGAAATTGTAATAATTAATAATAACTTATTTTTAAGATTATTATTTATGTATTTGTGGGACAAGGGATCTTTTGGATTTGACTTTTAAAGTCTATAAAAATATTACTCTATCTCTTTTAAATTTAAATCTCTAATTTCTAAAAAACACTTATTCTTAACCACTAAACCCAGTCACATTATTGTATATTCTAAATATAACATAAAATTTCAAGAAATTAAATTTATTTATACTTTCAAACATACAATTTTCAATAATACAAAATTACTGTTTCACTAATGATGTGACATAACTCCCAAAATTATAATATAATGTTTAGACTTACCCTAAACCATTATCGTGTAAAGTAAAACTTTTACATTTATCATATTAAAATTCCAATTAAAGCATGTAAGCTAGTCACGCACAGGAAAATTGTTTGTTTGTTTTTTTAAAGCACACATCGGTATCAATATTAAAGTCTATGCAGCGGAGTTTTGCCGTTGACAAAGCCATTGGATACCCAATCAGTCAAAGCCACTGGATAAATAAA
>SNQJ01S0098411.1:12523-26092 GCA_010110895.2 Picea sitchensis | reverse complement strand
TGTTTAAGTGGTTCTTTTATTAAAGTGATTTTTTAATAAAGTGTACCTTCTATTTTTAAAGTGACTTTATTTTCATAAAGCACTTATGTAATAAAGTGAAATTCACTTTAATTTTAAATGAGACATTTTGGAGGGAGTGAATCATGACCCTCGATCTTGGAAAAGGCAAGATCTAATATTGGCCTTTGGATCTAGGGTTGAGGAAGGTGAAAAGACACTTTTGGGGGGAAAATGTCATTTTTAGATTATAAAAGAATGCATTGGGTAGTGTACAAGACATGTCGAATATCGAGAGAGGAAATTGGGAGGAGAGTTAGAGAGATTTTCTAAGTATGCTTGAGAGAGGAAAGTGATCAGCAAAGAGCGCACATTTTTTGAGGAAAGTGGGCATGATTCCAAAGAAAACTTTTTTGTGAATTTTTGGCCAAAATATTTTTCTTCTGTGGGAGGCTGTATTGTATGGATCCGTACAGTTCGTACGGATCTGTACAACGATACAGATTTGGCACGAAAAATCGAGGCAATTCTTGGCATGATTTTCAAGGCGATTTTCAGATTTTCAGTGGTTGTTTTTGGGCCGTACAAAATATTCCATACAGTGGACTGTGGGCATGGAAATTGAGGTACGGAAGAGGCAGGGCAGAGATACAATTTTGGCATGGAAAACGAGGTAGATTTCTGTATGACATATTTGGAGCTATAAGGTATTTTCCTTGGCTGGAAATGTTGTTTTGCTACTGATATGTACTTTCCTGAAGCTGAAGAATAATCTCTCTCTCTCATTGGGTTTCCCCACATTGGGGTTTTCCCTGGCATTTGCCTAAATTTTTGCATGTTATGGTTTGTTGTCCATTGTGTATTTCTGCTGCATATTTTTCTTAGCAATGTGTATTTCTGCTTATGGAAATTTATGAATGTGGGTTTTATGCATTTCTGAAATTTATGAAGACAGTTATCTCTAGGTTGCTAAGTGTTTGATAGAATATTAGCTTGTTGATTTTTGTCATTAAAAATCTACATGATTGAATCTGGGTCGGTGATCTGTAGACTGTAACTTGTGAAAATAGATATAATATGTCTATATATCGAAGATGGCTTCGAAGATCAATCTTGTAATTCTAATTGGATCAAATTATGCAATGTGGGCATGAGACATGGAAACGTTATTGAAGAGTAAAGGACCATGGAAATATATGAAGACTGTGGTTCTAGATCCAACAAAGGATTAAAAAAAATTCATTGTTGATGGCAAGAAGGATGAGACTATAGGGGTCATCACGACCTATATCTCACAGGAGATTCATTTTCACATTAGTGGAGTCGACTTCCCTCATCAAGTATGGAAGAATTTGAAGTCGGTGTTAGATAGAGTCGAAGAAATACATGTCATGCAATTGGATAAAGAGTTTATCTCTCTTGATCCTCATTATTTTGATATAACAAAGGACTATTTGGCATGTGTTAAGGAACTGTAGTTGAAATTTGAAGAATGTGGAAAGAATTATCAAAAGAATGACATAAAACTCATCGAGTTGGTCTTGATGAATTTGAGAACACCATTTGACGTGTTCATTTTTACTTTCTACACCAACTAGTAGGAACACAAGGAAGATGGTAGGAATTACACCTTTGAATATTTTTATGGTATTTTGATCACTCATCAACACAGACTACTTGAAGAAGGAAATATTGGTGGTAAAAATCAAGTCCACTTGATCAAGGGAAAGGGAAAGTCAAATCACAAGGAAAGAGGACAGTTTGATATCCCTATACAAATACTTGGATGCCTCTACCATAAACTTAAAGGGATGACATTTTCACCCCGTCAAAGTTGAATGAAGAAGACATGTCGGTATTGTGGAAAGACTAGACATGTGGAGAAGGTCTGTTATAAGAAAAGAGATGATTTAGAAGAGAAGGTTAAATGACTTGAAGGATACTCGTCCAATGTTCATTGACCCATTGATAATTTCACCTTCCAAGTCAGAACTTATCAATCATTTCTATCTTATTCTCTGTATAATGAATGTGTAGTTTACTCTAGGTGCACTCATCACATGGCTAAGCATGATTCCTTGTTCACCTCCTTGAATGAGGTTGGGAAGAGGAAGATTTGTGTTGCTAATGATTTCACTCTCGATATTGTTGGTCATGGTGAAGTTTCATGTCAACATGGGAGAATTGTTGATGTTTATCATGTACCAACCCTTAGTTCCAATCTATTGTATGTTTCTAATTTAACAAAAATTGTTAATGTTGTGGATTTTTGATGAGATCAGTGCTTTGTTTGAGATATGAAGAAAGGTTAGTCGATTTTTTGTTGGAGGGTTTCTCGACCCAAAGGACATTTTGTATAAAATTTGTGACACAAATCGACCCAAATCTGAACCGACTTCTCTTGTTACTCACACTGATGAGTGAAATAGAACTTGGAATGAATGAATCAGAAATATAAATTTTCAAAGACTACAGTCAATGGAAACTCAGAATATGGTTGTTGGCTTACCTAAAGTTTTTCCCTTCGTGGATTTTGTAAAGGATGTGTGTTTGGAAAGCATCATCAAGCACCCTTTGAATTTGGAAAAGTGTGAAGAGCCCAAAACCTCCTAGAGTTGGTTCACAATGATCTATTCTTCATCAATCTACCTTCCTTGTAAGATGTAAGTTATTTATTTACTTTCATTAATGATCTTTCTTGCTTCACTTGGGTTTATTTTCTAACCAATAATACTCTTTTATTTGAAAAGTTCAAAGAATGTAGAGCCTTTGCTGAAAATAAATGTGGTCGGCCCATCAAGTTCCTGAGATCATACAATAGTGGTGAGTATGTAAATAAACCTTTTGAAGAATACCTAGTTTCATTTGGTATTGAATAGTAGTGGTTAGTCCCTCAGACACCTCAGTATAAATACATTGTAGAATGAAAGAATCAGATGTTAGTCAAAATGGATAGATGTCTTTTGTAGGCCAAAGATTTTCCTCCTTTCTTTTGGAATGAAGTTGTATATTGTGCAAATTGTTTTCTCAATCTCATCTTGAATCAAGTTATTCCTTCAGTCACTCTAATATAATGATGATGTTGAAAGAATCCCTCCATCGACCACCTCCATGTTTTTGGATGTGTTTCTTAGGATTATATTTTTTATGATTGTAGAAAGAAGTGGGATGCAAAGAATCATTCATGATGGGATACTTTGTATATTCTAAATCCCATCGAATATTTGATCCTATCAAACAACAAATCACTATTATACATAGTGTATGGTTTTATGAGAAGTATTCTAGCATCAATTTGTTGAATGCCTCTTATGGAATGTTATAGGATGATCACTTTGATGTTTTTTTCTGACTCATGTTATCCTATTTAATTTTTCAATTCTTTGACTTGACAGTTGAAATTTGTTCCCATTTCCATTAGATATTTTTCCTTTGAGTCAATTAGTCCATCGATATCTGTTTTGATTGGTCTTCCATCTTCGTTGATTTAAATTGTTCTGAATTCTGATAGACTATCTGAAAGTGAACACCAATTCACCCCTTTCTTGTTCACCTAGATGGGTTGCCAAGATCATTGAAGTTGTTGTACCTAATGTTGGTGATATCTATTTAGGATACCATACTCGAAGTCAAAAGCAACATACCAATGTTTCATTGATGACTTATTTACTTGAAAAAAAAATTCATGTTACCTACTCATATTCCTAAGGCCAACCTGAATGGGAACAGGCTATGCAAACACAAATCTATTTTTTATCAAAGAATTTCACTTGGGAATTAGTTCCTTGACTGAAAGGAAAGGATGTTGTGAAGTGTCAATGGGTCTATAGGACCAAATTTACATATGAAGGTGTTTTTGAGCATCAGAAAGCTATCTTGGTTGCAAAAGGATTTTCTCAACAAGAAGGCATTGACTACGCTGAGACCTTTTCCCCTATTGTGAAGATGAAATCTATTTGACCTATTCTTTCCCTTTTTGATTGATTTGGATGGCAGATCCATCAGATGGATTTGAAGAGTGATTTTCTTCATGGAGAACTAAATGAATAAATTCTCATGGAACAACCTCCTATTTTTGTGATAGATTCTAACCTGGTTTGTTGATTGAGGAGGTCTCTCTATGGTTTAAAGCAAGTTCCCTGATATTGGTATGAGAAGATCAACAGTTTCTTTCTTCGACTTGGTTTGAAATGTTGAGAATCTAATCACACCTTTTATGCACTCCATACTAATGGAAACACATTGATTTGTGTTTTATATGTTGATGACCTTTTCATCACTGACAATAAAATTGATCTCATTCTTAGATTGAAGAAGCAACTTGTTGACTCCTTTGACATGACAGATCTTGGTACTCTGAATTAGTTTCTATGTCTTCAAGTATTACTACTATGTGATGGTTTTTTCATTTCTCAATTTGAATATGTAATGGATCTATTGACATGTTTTAAGATGGAAAATTTTAAGCCATGTGCTATTCATTTTCAAACTCAAGTAAAGATAAACAAAAATTGTCAAACTCCCAAAGTCAATGCTACACTTTATCGATAACTGGTCGACAACCTAATTTATCTTAGTCATGGTCGACCTGGAATTTCCTTTGTTATCAATTTGGTTTCTCGGCTTATGCAAGACCCCTGAAAAATCCATTGGAAAGTGGTCAAATGAATTGTCTGTTATCTCAAGGGTACCACTCATCTTGGTATCAGGTATTGTCGAAGTTCATATTTGCTAGCCTTCTTCACTGACTTCGACTAGGTTGGTGACAGTGATGATCAAAGGTCCACTTCTGGCTATGTGTTTTGATTCATCACTGTACGATTGGTTTGTTCATGAAATAAACTTAAGGTAGGCTCCTTGTTGACAACATAAGTAGAATATTGTGGCATAGTTCATGCATGTATAGAGGCATACTAGATTCACCAACTTCTTGGTGAACTTGGATTTCCTATTCAAACCTCGACTACAATCTACTATGACAATCAAAATTCCATTCAAGTTATTGAAAACCATGTTTCCCATAGTAAGATGATCCATGTTGATATCCATGCTCACTATTTGAGATAGTTGGCTCATGAAAACATTGTCTCTCTTGTCTATGGTAGAACAGATGACCACATAACTGATATCTTCACTAAGATTTTATCTGAAGTTATATTTATCAAGATTTTTATGATGCTTAGGATTCAATAATCTACAATTATGGGATGTGTCCTGCTGATGTAATTTCACCTCTTCAATATTCAAAGCCATGTGTTGGTGGGCGGGTTTTGGAACATTAAGTTCTGATGGTTCATCACACTTCTTTCGAAATCAGTCAGTCATGTGGTCGACCTACATCTAGAAATAGTTGGTCAGGTGATCAACCATACATATACATCAATATATCAAGTAGTTGACAAAACTGTTGGTCGGATAGTCGACCAACAGTCAAAGACAAGTGATCGGTGGATTGACCAGTCGAGCAATGAACTATGAGTTAGATGCATGGATGGTCAGGTCAATCATTCGCGTTGAGCCAACTAGACAACGTGGATTTTACGAAGTTAACTCTTGTAAAAAATGCTTATATGTGGACAAGCTCCTCTTGATTTTAAGGAATTTGGTTATATCTTTAAGCTATAAAGAGTAGACCTGATGGGTCATTATCATCATGTTGATATCATTGTTGTGTACAAGATGTCCAACATGCATTGTGATGTTCTAATTACAATGCATTATGCTTAAGTGTTGTAATTGTGTCTTTAGACACCACAATTAGTATTTAAAATATTATTTCTCTTCAATTATCTACAGTTTGGGTTTTCTATTTCATATAAGGTTACACCCAATCCCAAACACTACATGAATTTATACATTATTTACTAGCTAATCCCTTCACAGTTTACTTTGATCATTGAGCCCTTAAGTACTTGGTCAACAAATCAATTCATCAAGGTTGAATCTACAAATGGCTAATATTATTTCAATAATTTGAGTTCGAAGTTGTAGTCTGACCAGGGAAAAACAATGTTGGGTTTGACCATCTATCAAGACTAGAAATTAGAGAAGAGGGAATAGGCATCGGATACAACCTTTCATATGTCCATCTATTCCGAGTTGAGTTGACTCCAAAATAACTAGATGAAATAATGTAGTTTCTATAAGAAGGAAAATCTCTAGAGGACTTCCCATAAAGAGAAAGAAAGGGATTATCAATGAAATCTACCCCCTTCATACTTATGAATGGATATCTTTATAAACTAGGACTAGAAAATGTATTAATATGGTGCACTTTGGAACATTAAAAGGATTCCATAATTGAAGAAGCACATGCTAGTCTAGTAGGAGGACATTTTCATGCAAATACCATTGCAAGTAAACTTTTACAAGGACTTTGGTGGCCCAAACTGCATAAATATTGTTGATCCAAAATTAATAAATGTGATAAGTATCAAAGGATGGACTAAGCATTATGGAAATATGAGATGTTCTTGAATTTGATAAATCCCATCCTACCATTTGAAATCTGGCCCATTGACGTTGTTATACCTTTTCCAAAAAGAGAAAAATGAAAAGGAGCTAGATATATCATCATTACACTTGAATATTTAACCAAATGGGCAATTTCAAATCCAGTACACACATGCATGAAAGAAGTGGGAAAAAAATTCATATATGAAAACATCATCACTATTTTTATGTTCCCTCTAACATTGATAAGTTATCAAGGTATGCATTTTATCAATGGTACTATAAAAATATTAATGTAGGAGTCCCTAATCTACCATAGCAAAGAATCACCATATCACCCCTAAGAAAATGAGGGGGTCCATCTTTCAATAATACTTTACACAAGGGTATGACAAGCATTTGTGGTGGTGTTCTATGGGCATACTAGACTGCTTATAAATGGTCAACTTGACAAACCCCTTTCAAACTTGTTTATGGGAAAGAGGCTATAGTCCCACATCAATTTTGGATGAATGCATAATCGATAGCTTCAATACTACGCTATGACCTCAGTATGGAAAATAAATAAAGGTTACATCAAATGAACAATAACCACACTCCATTGGTAGGAAGTTCATAAACAACAACAAAAAGCATGGCACCATCGACATTTGAGAAAAATATATTTAAAAATTGGTGACTTGGTACTTCTTTATGATAGTAAAGTTAAAGGAAACTCAAGGAAGATAGAAACTACATGGCTAGGGATTTATGTAATAGAAGACATCATATTAAGAAATACAATTAAGAACACTTCAAGGAAAGATTCTAATCAATAGTGTTTGGCTTAAGAGGTACCACCCTTGGAGAGGGAGAGAAAAAATAGTCCATTGGTGAAAAATACCTCAAGTGCACCAATGAGTGGGGACATGTTTGAAAACCACTAGGTGGAAATTAGATCCTTCAAGAAGAAAACCCTTTAAAATACACTTGGTTAGGGAGGAACTAGAAAGACACTTGGTTAGGGAGGAACTAGGTAAAAAATTGTCTTTGGGATGGAAATTTGTTTGATAATACTTAATCAACTAGGACCAATAATAAGTAGAACTCTCTCCATATCATGGAAGCCACTTGGGAAAAGGGAAAAAATGGATGAAAAATATAAAGAATGTGTTCAACATAAACTCATTTGACATGAAGAATTTGATAAATGAAGGCCCCCAGGTCAATCAATAGTCCCACAAAAATGATGGCATAACAAGGAAGAATGGAAACAATGAAAAATAAATCTTAGAAAAAATTCAAGGAAAGATGCAATGAAAGAATGAAGTGAGTGAAGGATAAAATTGATGGAGCGGTGAGTCAATGGGAAGTAGCGAGTTGACTATGAACAATGAGTCGATTGAGGAGAGTGAGTCGACTGAAGAAATTGTGTTGATTGAGGAGAGTGAGTCAACTGAGAATAGTGAAACAACCCTGAAATACTCGATGGAGGGATAAAATAGCAACATGATGCACTTAATTTTATCTAACCCCAAATTTTCTATGAATACAACATGCCCGCCAAAACACATTAGGTATCCATTCAACAAATTTTATAATAATGCTAAGCTCCATGTAATAAAAGAACCCTAACATAAAGGCTTAAACCCCTTTCCCTTTGGAAAAAATCAGTTGCAGAAGAGGAATCGATCGATGAAATAACACCAATAATGAGGGTACAAGTAAAGAAAAGAGAGAATGATATTTGATTGAACAGTATCCAACTAAGATGTTAAATATATTGTACCCTCAACAGTCTGACTGTACACTGCCAGCTATACTGGACAGTTGTACTTTCTATTCTTGTCTTTGTTGAGTCTATTTAGCTCAACCTTCTTGCATTGTAATCGGGTTCTGTACATTCTTTACTTCTTCTGTACTTCTTCATACATTTCAATATACTGTTCTATTCTCTTCTCTCTGCATTTCTCTTTTCTTCACAATTTATCATGGTATCAGAGCTTCAGGTGTAAGCCTCTTCACACAGTCTGGAGAGAAACTCGATCCTTACAGCGCAGAGCCTAACGGATCTTGAGAGCACGCGACACAGCCTTTTCACAAGGCTTGGAGAGTTATTCGCAATACTCTTTAAATACCGCCATAGGAAGCTTGCAAAGGTTGCAGAACGTACTTTTCTCGAAAGAACGAGGAAGCAGAGAACGCAGAAGAAGAAACTTTAAAGAAACCTGCACAATTTTTCAAGAACCATCAAAAATTGGCGCAGAAAAGCTGCAGAACAAGAGAATGTTGAAAGAACTCGAAGAATTTATTCAAAACTATTAAAGATTGTTGCAGAAGCCACAATAGTTTAAAGATTCAGGCCGAAGGCAGAATCGTTTAAAGTTTTTGCAAAATTCGCTCAAATCTATCAAATATTGTAGCAGATAATGAAGAAGTCGTGAAATTCTTTCAAATCTTTGAAAGATTCACGAATCGTTTCTTCCACAGGAGAGATTCTGTCAAATTCGGCAAAGATCGCATCAAACACGCAAGGAACAGCCATTACGGCCATAAGATTTGTCCTGTGAACAGATCCAAGGCAGGAAACCAGTTCAGAAGGGACGCAGAGAGCGTGTAAAAGGCGAAGGCATTTCAGCCGTCAAGATCTTGTGCGAAGGCCCGACAGTCGTTAGATCAGCAAGAAGGTGCACGACGGTTAGTCATCTGGAGAGCACCGGAGAATTTTTGACTTGTGAAGTCCCGACGTCATCTTGACTGTCCATCAAGAGACACGTGGCGAGATCCAATTCCATCGCAAAATCAGGAATCGGGAGTTGGATGAGCAAAGGATTTTTACCTTCCAAAAATCCGATACACAAAATCCTGAGAAGACTTGTGAGCCGTCCATCTCAGAGGACAGGTGGCGGCAGATCCAAGCCAACACTCCATCGGCATTTCGACATTCGGGGTTTCAAGTTGTCAAAGAAACTTGTCATCACAACTCACGAAATCGCGATATACGAAATCGCGATCAGATCTCAACCATCCATTTGACCAGACACATGGCGAACATCGTAGCGCCCGTCGACATTTCAGCATTTGGGGTTTCACATTGACAGAAAATTGGAGCATCGCAAGTCGCGATATCTCGAGGAGGAATCAGGACCATCCATCTCTCTCGGATGCGTGGCGTAAATCCGAAGGCTCGGAAAAATCCCGATAAGAGAGTTCATCGGCATATCAGGATTCAGCAAATCGCGAATCCTAAGGACAAGAAACATGAGCACTTCAAAACTTTGAATTCTGAAATCTCGACAGGAGGTAAACTTTGTCGTGAGGCCCAGCTGACGTCATCTCGTCAAACAAGTCAATCGGTGCATCGGCATTTCGCGGATCCTGGAGACGAGACGTCCAGGACATATCCATTCGTGAAATCGTGAAGAGAGCTCACGACTATCCATTTGTTGGGACGCGTGGCAGAGATCAGAGGAATCGAGAAAGTCCTGAAAGGAACGCGCCATTGGGAAATCGGAGATTAGGGATTCAAGGAATAAAAAACACTCGACATCAGAACTTGTGAAATCTCGATTCGCGATATCTCGATAAGATCTGGACCGTCCGATCATCAGCAGATTTGGACTATTGAAAAGTCCAAAGGAGAATTTTCGCGTTTCGGCATTTTGAAAGGTAAAAACAAAAAAAAAAGCCCGTAGCACTTTATCACAAAGCGTGTGGTCACATTGCAAGGACACCAAGGGCCAATTCAAGCCCGATAAGCTCCCATCGACCATCGGCAAATCGGCGTTTTCACCAATTAGAGGTAAATATCAAATTTTCCTCTGTACTTCTGCAAAAAAAAAANAATTCAAAAATCATGGCGTCGTCTAGCAATCTAGGCCCAACTCAGGGTCCGATTCTTCTTGGTAAGAATTACGAATTATTGTCTCTTCGAATGAGGTCATTCTTGCAAGCACAAGAGTGCTGGGAACTAGTGGATCTTGGATATGTGGAACCAAATCCAGCCGCCCTCACTGCCATGACAAATGCGCAGAGAATTGCTCAGGCAACTCTGAGGACCAAAGGAAACAAAGCGAAGTTCTGGATTCAAAAATCTGTGGATGATTCGATTTTCTCGAAAATCACAGGCGCTGGTACTTCCAAACAGGCCTGGGACATCCTTAAATCTTCCTATCAAGGAAATGACAGGGTCAAAACAGTTAAACTGCAGACCTTGTGGACACAATTTGAGACTCTCAGGATGACAGAGTCTGAAACTGTAGATCAGTTCATGACTAGAGTCATGGGAATCGTGAACCAGATCAGACTGATTGGTGAAACCATCACTGATCAACGAATTGTTGAGAAAATTCTCAGAAGTCTACCCAAGAAATTTGAAATGGTTGTAACAACAATCCTTGAATCCAAGGATCTGTCAAGATTTTCAACAGATGAGTTAATTGGTTCTCTGGTGACACATGAGACCAGACTACATCTCACATATGAGTCAATCTCCAATGCCTTCCAAACTCAATTCTCATTCAGAAGAGGGAAAGGCAGAGGAAGAAATAGAGGAAGAGGGATCAATCAAGGTAACCCTCATACCAATGGAGGGAACATACAACAATATCCAAATCAAAATTTCCAAGGTCAAAGACATCAGCCACAATATCAACATCAGAATTTCCAGCCTCACAGAGGCAGAGGGAGAAGGTCTAATGACAAAAGTAGCATACAATGCTATTACTACAAAAATTATGGGCACTATGAATCTGAATGCAGGAAGAAGAAGGTAGATCAACTCTCAGGCAGAGCACATGTGTCAAATCATATGGGAGACACCTCAAGAGGTATGTTTCTCTCATGCCACCAGACTGAAGAACAACCTAAAGATCTCTGGTTGCTGGACAGTGGATGCAGAAATCACATGACAGGTAACAAAGAATTACTTTCATGCATTCATTCATCAATATCATCTGATATTACACTTGGAAATGATCATTTAGTCAAAGTTCAAGGAAAAGGAATTGTTCCTATTCTTACTAAACAAAATGTAAAGAAAGACATATGTAATTTCTATCATGTTCCAGACTTAAAACATAACTTGTTAAGTGTAGGAAAACTCATTGAAAAAGGATATAAGGTACTTTTTGAGGGATCATCTTGCAAAATCTATGATAGAAAACCCAACAAAAAATTGATTTCTGAAATCTATATGACTCCAAATAGGATGTTTCCCCTTACCCTCAGAACTGTAAATATAAGTCAACCTTATGCCCAGAGTGCATCAACCCTGAATGAAACAATGGTTTGGAATACCATATTTGGACATCTACCATTTCAGAGTCTAAGTCTTCTTCAGAAAAACTCCATGGTAAAATGTCTACCTATCTTTAAAGAGCAAATTCCCCCATGTGAGTCTTGCATACCTGGAAAACACAAGAGAACTAGTTTTCCACAGTCTTCCAATCAAGCCAAACAACATCTTGAACTAGTTCACACTGACCTATGTGGACCAATGCAAACAGAGTCAATAGGTGGTAGTTTTTACTTTCTAACGTTTATTGATGATTTCAACAGGAAAATATGGATCTATTTTCTCAGACACAAGTCTGAAACATTTACAAAATTCAAAGAATTCAAGGTAGAAGCTGAAACACAGAGTGGAAAATTTCTCAAAGTACTCAGGTCAGATGGAGGAGGAGAATACAACTCTAGAGAATTTGCAAATTTCTGCAAATATCAAGGCATCATCATGCAAGAAACAACAAGGTATACTCCACAGCAGAATGGAGTGGTTAAAAGAAAAAATCAGACCATCATGAATATGGCAAGAACACTTCTCAAAGAGAAATGTTTGTCAAATACTTTTTGGGCTGAAGCAGTAGCATGCTCAGTCTATCTTTTGAACAGATCACCAACCACCAGTCTATAGATGAAAGTTCCCCAAGAAACATGGAGTGGGACAAAGCTCAATGTCGCTCATCTAAGGACATTTGGATGCATAGCATATGCACACATACCTTCCGAATTAAGGAAGACGGTTGATGACAGAAGTGAAAAATGTATTTTCACTGGATACAGTGAAACATCTAAAGCTTAAAGGCTTTACAATCCAATCACCAAGAAATTAATTCTCAGCAGAGATGCACAATTTTTGGAAAACCAATTCTGGAATGATTCATAAAATCAGCAAGTGGACAGTCAAAATCCATTGCTACCAAGTTCTGAAAACACAGAAAATTCAGAACAGAAAGTACCTCAAACTTCTCTTTCAAAACTACAGGTACAAGGACAACCAGATAACTCAAAGGATAACTCAACTTCCAACAGGGAATCATTCTCTGAACCACAGAATCAGAGAACTCGAAGTTTGAGAGAAATCCATCAGCAGTTGGATGACTTTGAGCAACACAATATTTTTTCTTTAATGTCATGTCAACCTACATCCTTTAAGGAAGTAGCTAAGGAGCCACATTGGGTTCAAGACATGAACCAAGAAATTGATTCCATTGAGAAGAACTAGACATGGGATCTTGTTTATTTTCCAAGACACAAGAAGAGTATTGGTGTCAAGTGGGTTTACAAAACTAAACTCAATGAAAACGGGCAGATTGAAAAGCACAAGGCAAGACTTGTTGCCAAAGGATTCTCACAACAACCAGGTATTGATTATGATGAAACTTTTTCTCCAGTAGCAAGTTTAGACACTGTCAGAACTCTATTGGCCATAGCAGCACAACACAAATGGCAAGTTTACCAAATGGATGTCAAGTCAGCATTCCTAAACGGTTTCTTAGAAGAAGAAGTTTATGTTGATCAACCACCTGGATTTGAAGTCCAAGAGAACCCAGAAAAAGTGTATCGGTTGAAGAAAGCCTTGTATGGATTAAAGCAAGCTCCAAGAGCTTGGTACAGTAGAATTGACATTTACCTGATCAAAAGTGGCTTCAACAGAAGTCAAAATGAACCAACACTTTATACCAAAATAGATCAGAATGGTAAAATACTAATTGTGTGTTTATATGTTGATGACATGATTTACACAGGAAATCTAGAGCTAACAGATTTCAAACATGCCATGCAATCTGAGTTTGAGATGATAGATCTTGGCATAATGAAATATTTTTTAGGCATTGAGGTTCGTCAATCAGCCGAAGG
>SNQJ01S0098411.1:0-12473 GCA_010110895.2 Picea sitchensis | reverse complement strand
TTTGAGATGATAGATCTTGGCATAATGAAATATTTTTTAGGCATTGAGGTTCATCAATCAGCCAAAGGCATTTTTGTCTGTCAGCAAAAGTATGCAGCATACATCATCAAATGGTTTCGCATGGAAGGATGCAATCCAGCAGAAACCCCCATACCTTTAGGCATAAAGTTGATCAAGAAAGATGAAGGTCCTACTGTGGATTCTACTTTATACAAAAGTTTAGTAGGCAGTTTGTTGTATCTTACAACAACTAGGCCTGGCATCATGTATGCAGCTAGCCTTGTTTCCAGATTCATGGAATCACCCAAAGATTCACACTGGAAAATGGAAAAACGAATTTTGAGATCTGTACCAGGAACACTACATTTTGGCTTATGGTACACTACATCTGATTGTAATCAACTTTCTGGTTACACAGATAGTGACTTTGTAGGCAGCCTAGATGACAGGAAAAGCACATCGGGATATGTTTTTCAACTAGGCACAAACCTGATTTCATGGGCATCGAAGAAGCAACCAATTGTATCCATATCTTCTGCAGAGGCAGAGTATGTAGTTGCTACCTCGGCTTCATGTCAAGTTGTGTGGCTGAGAAGATTATTAAAATACATGTCACAAACAGAAAAGGATCCAACTCTTATTTTCTGTGACAATACATCAACAATTGCATTATCCAAGAACCATGTGTTTCACAAGAAAAGTAAACACATTGACACTCAGTTTCATTTCATACGCGAGCTAGTCAATAATGGGGATATTGCACTCCAATTTTGTGGTTCTCGAGATCATCTTATTGATATCTTCACCAAGACACTAGGAAAGTCAGTTTTTTATTTTCAGAGACAACACTTAGGCATAGTCAGTGCTGATGATTGTAACTGTTGAGTCTAAGAGGGAGTGTTAAATATATTGTACCCTCAACGGTCTGATTGTACACTGCCAACTGTACTGGACAGTTGTAGTTTCTATTCTTGTCTTTGTTGAGTCTATTTAGCTCAACCTTCTTTCATTGTAATCAGGTTATGTACATTATGTACTTCTTCTGTACTTCTTCATACATTTCAATATAATGTTCTATTCTCTTCTCTCTGCATTTCTCTTTTCTTCACAATTTATCATAAGAGAGACATTAGATAAATTTGACCAAATGGGGTATAGTCGATGGAAAATGAAGAAAGGAAACCCTAATGATGGGAAAATAACAAATTAGGCCATATATGAATTCACCCAAGCTTGACGGATGGAAGGAAGAAGTATCTAAGTTTATCATGGATATCTTGATCAACCAATGTCAATCATAGCCGATTTGATCCATCAAATCGCCGATTTACCCAACAAATGGGACCCATTACCAAAGACTACAAATCCTACAACATGGATTCAAAATTTTATGGGATGTATGAAAACAAAGAACTCCAAGGTTTTGGTCATCATCCAGGTGATCTACCAACATGTAAAATGGGCCTGCATCATAGTCTCCCTATGCTTGACGTTGTATGGTAAAGCACATGCTAGAAGCCATTAGTCAAATATTCAAACATGGAAATGTGTTTAAATGGGTTGAACATGTTGCTGACATTCTGAGGAAAAATTGTGAAGAGTGTCAAGAGTCCTACAAGGCCATTTGGTACCCTTTGCTGCTAATTTGAATCGCAATGAGCTAGGTCTACCCAGTTGATGAGACCACCTTCATGACGACAAAAAAATCATACAATGTTCAACTTTCAACTTTCAATGCTTTGCATCATATTGGAAATGCATGATTGAGGGGATGTCACCATAGTATCTGTTTTAAGAATGGATCAAGGAACTTAAAATAACTTACCATTGATGGAGAGTTTCACTAAACATTAGAAGGGACCTTCCCCTATCACCCCATTGGGAGTCGAATTCACAAAAGTCTGGTATGCACACGATGTAGTAGAAGAACCAAAATAACTTGCATATTGGTCGACCATTGAATATGTTTTTTTGGAAATCCAACACCAATCTAATACCATTACACCAATTCCTCCTCTTACTTCTACCATCATCACCGACATCATCATGCTCTTGCAAAATGGAGAAATTGATGAGGAGAATGGAGTTTCTTATATTTATAATTATGATATAATCCCCATTCAATGTTTTCTTTAGTCAATAATTGACGCTAGATATGTTCAAATATAGTGGCATATTTGCAAAGTTGTAGAAAACAAGAGTAGATGATCTAAAATTAAATAATGGCATATCATAAATTTTGTGATTGGGAATATGTGGAATTGTCCTATTAGGATTTGGGGTGAACACTTGGATAGAGATAGCTTGATCATAAAACTAGTTTGAAACAAGATGATTCTTCTTTTTATGGAACTAAGACTTAGGCTTTTATCATCATAGACAATCCATTTAATAGCTTCATACTTGATGCACAAAAGTTTTGTAATTTTCTAACATGCTATAGAATTTTATAAACACTACTAGAGTGAAACAACTATGTAAGTAGCTTACTCAATAAATCATATTATGCAAATGCTATATAAATTTTAAATATGACATAAGTAATAATGTAAATAACAAGAAATAGAAGAAAATGGATATAATCTAACTCTTTATTGAATAATACTCTAATTCGACCTGTGGATTATAATATTGAGGTCTTAGTCACTCCACAATTCACAATTTCTAGAGTAGTGTGATTATAATGCTAGACAATATAAGAATTCCCTAAGCACTAGCTAGTATTCACTCTCTTCTTTTCTATTGCAGATATGGAATTGAACCTTCTCTTCTCCTATTGTAGGTTGTTGGAACTCCTTTCCTTTGATAATTAAAGAGATTTATAATTTTTTCTTAGACTATTCAGTTCACATGGTATCTCAATAGTATTTGTAACTCTTTACCTTCTCCTAAGTTGTCTCTAAAGATTCCCATGTTAGCTTGTGGTCCATCTCATGTTGATAGTCCCAATTTAATTTTTATGTATTTATCTTTTATCATTTCTATAGCATGCATCAATTATTTCGTAATAGTGGCCTCTTTATTCCTCCTACTAAGATAATTAACTAAACAATAGGAAATGCATATTAAAATAAAATATTTGATGTCAATTGGATGAACCTAAGGATGCTCGTACATTAGAAGCCCTTGGTAAGAAAACATTAGCATCTAGATCATATGGATAGAGCCACAAACTCTTCATGTGATGTAGATCACTAAAGGTGACCCTAATCCTCCTCTACAATCCATAATGCATCCTCCAAATTTCTATTCTTCTATTTGATTAAATATTCAAATTGTTATTGACATCGATTCTTCCAGCTAACTATTTTTTCCAATATTTCTTCAATTTCTTCAACACACTTGATTGGAAACTATCCTTCCCATTCTTACATGGTGTTTGCTTCACCATTACCTTCTTCTTCGTGAAACTCATATAAGTTAAAAAAAGCAAATATTGGATAAATTTCAAAGACCTCTAACAAATCTAGCTTTTAGGTGTTCTCATATATTTTTCTCAAAATCTTACATCGACCATTTTTCTTGTACTTGATTTTTTTTTGTACATTCCTCTAAGAAATCTATCCTTCCTCAAATGTGTCATCACTATATCACCCTCTTTGAAAAGATTCAACTTCCTATGAAAATATTCCTTCTACTTATAGCTAGCATTACTCATTTGTAACCTCTTTCTAACCTACTCACGAATGTCATGCATACTTTCTGCAAAATTATAGGCATCAAGTATCTTCCTATCCTCGAATTGTATCAACTAAAGCAATTCTATAACACCCTTTTGATACATTCCATACACTACCTAAAATGTAATTTTACCAGTGGATCTATCCATTGAATTATTGTAAGTGAATTCAAGTTGATCTATAACTTAATCCCATTGTCCTGATTTGTCTCAAATCATACTTCTCAACAAGTTTCCAAGACTTCAATTAACTATTGGCATATTCCCATCTCTCTATATATGATATGTTGAACTATACTACAATCTAGAACCCATCTTCTTCCAAAGAGTCCTCCAAAAATATCCAATAAATTGAGTATCTCTATCTAAAGTGACACTCCTAGGAAACCCATGCAATGTTACAATTTCTTGGGAAAATAACATAACCACATGTGTAGCATCATTAGTCTTCTTTCATGGTATGAAATGTGCCATCTTATAAAATCTATCGACCAACAACATCGAATCATGACCTATCTATGTATTATGTTGTACCAAAACAAAATCCATGCTTATTTCTTCCCATAGATTTTTAGGTATAGATCGAGTATATAACCCAGTGTTCTAACTCCTTCCCTTGGCCAATTGATAAATTCTAAAGCACTCAACAAAATTCTTAACACATTTACTCATAATACTACAAAAATACCTAAACCTTTGTTATGTAGATATGGAATGAGGTTTAGTCTCAAAGAACTCCATGGAAAATACAATTTCTAATACTTGAACAATAATCCCTATTGGATGCGGAAACAAAAATATGGTTTCATGTTTGTGCTCCATGGTTCTTTGCACACTTTCCATTCCTCTACAAAATTTGTGTCTTCTGCATTCAATTGAATTCTATCCAAACTAACAACTTCAACATGCATGGTATTTATTAACATCGCCCTCGACTTAATGCATTAGAAACCTTGTTATATTTTCTAGACCTACTCTTTAAAACAAATGAGTAACTCTATAAAAGATACATCCATTTCAAATTATTTTGATTCAACTTACCTTAATTTTTTATGTATTTGAGAACCTTGTGATCGATAAACAACAAAATATTCTTTGGTAAAAAACAATGTCTCCATTTCTTCAAGGACTGAATAATGGCATAGAATTATGGATCATACACATAGTACTTTTTCTTAGCATCATCCAACTTCTTGCTAAAGAATGATATCATCTTACCAACATGACTTAAGATCACTCCAATTGTTGAACCACTTGCATCACAATCTACTTCAAATACTTTATTGAGATCTTGAAGTGCTAAGATTGGGTGTTTTGTTACCTTATTATTCAAGGTTTCAAAGGACTTTGTTTCTATTGTTATCCATTGGAAACATCCCTTATTGATATAGTCAGTGAGAAGTGCAAAAATCCCACTAAATTTTCTAAAAACCTTTCGGTAAAAACTCATCAAACCATGGAAACTCCTTACATCAAATGTACATCTAAAAATTGGCCAACCACAATGGATTTCACCATTTCAATATCCATCTTCAAACCCTCCTTGAAAAATATAAAACCTAAGTAAACCAACTCTTCCTGCAAGAAAGTACACTTCTTCAAGTTAATTTGTAGCTTCTCTACTTTCAAGCTTTCCAATACTTTCTCAAATTCCACAAGTGCTCTTCCTTAAATATGATAAAAATCGAAATGCCATAAAGATACACAATGGCACTTTTTCTATAAATGACTTCAAGACCTCATTAATCAATCTCATGAAATTACTAGGCACATTGGTTAAACCAAATTGCATAAGCATCCATTAAAATAGTTCATCCTTCATCTTGAACACCATTTTTAACTCTTCACCTTACCTTATCTGAATCTAATGGTATCCACTCTTCAAATCTATCTTTGAAAAGTACTTTTCCCCACTCAAGCAATCCACGGGGTCTTCCATTCTTGGTAAGGGAAAATAATAGTTGATAGTAATGTCATTAATAATTCGTGAATTAGTGCACATTCACCATTTACCACCCTTCTTCAGTGCCAAAATGGTTGGGAAAGTGCAAGGACTTGAAATTTCTCAGATAAACCCCATCTTAAGTAATTCTTGGACCTGCCTATTTACTTCTTCGCTTTCCACATGAGTCATTCAGTAAGGAGCCTTATTAGGTAGAGTTGATTTTGGAATCAAATCAATATGATGTGAAATAATTCTCATGGGAGGCATTCGCATTGACGTATAATTGGAAACAATCTATGTAAAATTATCCAACAATTGTTGAATCTCCATTTGCACATAACTCTTTTCCTCATCTTCTTTGGAATTATGGCCAAATATAATTTTTTCCTTTTTTTGTTCCTTTAGATATTTTTGGGTTGAGCACAACATTGCATGACCACTTTTGCTACCACTCCACCCAATGTCACTATTGTCCATTGTAGTTGTCTTCTTTTCCTCCATTGGCTCTATCCTATAACATTGTCCATCCTTATTCAACTCATATGTATTTTATAACATCATGGAGAATCTTCATATCAAACAACCACAATATTCAAAGTAATATATGACATAAATCCATCTCCACGACATCACATAATACTTGGTCAGTGAAGTTTTTGATCTAGTAACTCAACAAGAGTTGTTATATCACAATCACTTGTTGACCCTTCTGTAACTATGAAACCCGATATGGATTGAGATGAGGGATGCACTTTAATTTCATCTTATCAATCACCTATGTGGACACCAAATTTTTCGTACTCCCATTATCTATAATCAAATTGCAACATTTACCTTGATCCTTACATTTAGTTTTAAAAACTCTCTTCCTCAGTTCACTTTCTTTCATAGCCTTCATTTCTGGTTTGAGTAACACCCTTCTAAACATAAGGTTTTCACCCTCTTCATGTTGAATTACTTCAACATTTTCTCCCATACTTAATGCCTCACCTACCTACATGACATGATTTTTGTAACCATGAAATACAATATGGATTGGGATGAGGGATGCACTTTAATTTCAGCTTATCAATCACCTCTGTGAACACCAAATTTTATGTACTCCGACCATCTATGATGAAATCACAACATTTACCTTTAAATTTGCATTTAGTTTTAAAAACTATCTTCCTCTATTAAGGTTCTTTCATTTTCTTCATTGTTTGAGTAACACCTTTATGAACATAAGGTTTTCACCTTCTTCATGTTGAAGTACTATAACATTGTCTCCCATAGCCAATGCCTGACCCACCTACATGACATGAGTCATGGCCTCATTCCTTATTTCCAAATTGTTCTTCTCTAGACATTCATATGCTTTTTTCCCTTCTACTCCACATTTGTAGCAAGTAATGACATACTTACCCTTTCCTTTTATAGACCCTTTTCCTCTGCTAGCATGGTTGTCTTCTTTTGAAATTTGACTATTAGACTCTTTAACTTATCTCCCTTTGCTAGAATGTCCTCTTGTAGCCTTCAATCTTCCTCTGTCTCTGAGATTCTTTCCTCTACAATTCCGTCTTCCACTCCCTATTCAAATTTTATTCTACCTTTATATCAATCTCATATGCTTCACCCATGGTTAAAAAATAATGGGTATTCATCTCAAATGTGGAACTTCAATTCCTTCATACCTTTCTACCCTTTGATACTCTATCTCTTTAAGTCCTTATCTGAGTGACAGTTTGAAGAATTCTTTTGTACTTCTGGACATATGTCTCTTTTTGTTTCAAATTTTATGGTTGTCTACATAAAATTGGTAATCGAATGGGCAAGAAATTCGCCTTCATTTTACTCACCATTTTCTTCTAGTTATTTATCTTCCCCGATTGCTTCTCCATTCTATGTTTCTACACAACATCCCTCCACAGTGTAGCATTCCCTTTCAAATTCGTTATTGAAAAAAAAACTCTCTTGGAGTCTTGGACAATCTTATACTCAAATTATCTCTTGAGCTCTCCTATCCAATCATGCATTACCTCTATCCTTCATAAATGAGATCAAATGCTTGGATGGGTCTCTTTCATCAACATTTCTCTCTTCCTCCATCTCATTTTCTGAGTATAAATCTATGCATTTCTAATTCATAATTTGTTATCTAATTCTTTTATTCACAATTCCTCCAATTCCTAGTTCCTCGCACCTCCTTGACATGCTCCTCTTCATGGAAACATCCTTAGAAGTTTTCTCATAGTCCTCAACTAGACTACCATTCACACACTTTTCTTTTGACACTCCTTCACACCACTCATCTTTCAATAGGCAAGCTGAAATGACCCTTTCTGAGGTATCCTTGCCTCCATCGTTGCATAGGAACTGATCTTGCAAAACTCAACTCTCAAGAGAGAATTAATTCTAATACTTGTTCAAATTCTAAACCAAGAGAAAAATAATTCTAATACTTCTTCAAATTCTCAATGACGAGAGAATTAATTCTAGTACTTCTTCAAATTCTGAACCAAAGATGAACCTTGCCCTAATACCACTTGAGGCACCAACAAATTTTGTAATATATGAAAAATCTACAAAACTAAATATGACAAAAATAACAATGTAAATAAGAGGAAACATAAGAAAATTGATAGAATCTAGAACTCATTATTGAATAATATCCCAATTCAATCGTTGGATTACAATCTGGAGGTAGTCTCTCCATAATTCACAATATTCAGATCAATATGATCATAATTCTAGACAACCTCAAACTTTTATAAGCACGAACGAGTTGATATTCACTCTCTTCTCTATTGCAGATATGGAGTTGAACCTTTTCTTCTTCTATTGCAAACTACTATTGCAAATTATTGGAACACCTCTCCTTTAATAATTAAATAGATTTATAAACTAGTGGAACTCCTCTTCTTTGATAATTAAATAGATTTATAATATTCTTTTAGACTATTTAGTTCAAGTGGTAGCCCAATAGACTTTGTAACTCTGCACCTCCTCCTAAGTTGTCTCTACAATTCCTAGGGCAGTTTGTGATCCATCTCTTGTTGGTTGTCCCAATTTAACTTTTACATATTTCTCTATAACCTTTTTCAACATACTTTAATTCTTTAATAATAATAGTCTCTTCATAATTCAATTCTTTATTAATAGTAGTCTCTTTATTCCTCTTACTAAATTAAATAACTAAACAATAAGAAATGCAAAATAAAAAAAATACAAATTATAAGAAAATAAATAACTAAACAATAAGAAATGAAAAATAAAAAATACAAATTATAAGAGAATATATAATGTCAATTGTTGATGCTCCTCCATCAATACTGATCTTTAACTCGCTCCTCCATCAATACTCATCTTTAACTCTTAAATAAATAAGTAAGATCTTGACAAGATGAAAGAAAGCAAGAGCATAACTTGTCTCCGATACGAAATACACCCAGGTAGATCATGCTCCTGAATTATTGGATCTGACAAATATATTTATGGACAAAATCTCACGCATTTTATTGAATGATAGTATACAAGGATACATCTGCAGAGATGTGTATGAAAGAATGATTCAAAGGTTAGATAATTTACAGCGAAGTGCACATGTATATACTCCTCCTTCGAAGTCTTCCAACTCTTACACTCACAATGCGTTCCATCATTTTTGCGTCCTTGTTATCCTTTCTGCGTTATTGTCATCATTTCTCCATACTTTTTCCTAGAACTGATTATTCATATTTTCCCAAACAAGCTTCAATTTATGTGTTGGCACTGAGAGTCACCCTCTGATTGTAGAGAAGGTAAGCCCAGTACTCATCAGAGTTTAGGTGGATGTTGGTTTTATATGGATGGAGGTCAATGGACAAAACTCAAAATATGAATGATATTCAATACAGAACTAGACAAGAAATGCACAGGGAAGTGAGGGCCACATTAACTTCAGTCAGTAAATTGAGTTAAAGCGAGAGTAGAGGGAAGACTTAGGGAGGGAGGTGAACGAGACTGCCATGGGCATCAGGCCTTCCAATAGCTCTGAGAAGAAAGAACGAAACTCAAGAGCATTCTTGAGATCGAGTTTAGACACTGGAATATGTCCAAACAACACAGTTACAACCACAAAATTATCAAACCTGCATCATCCTACAAATGCAACAGCTCGACTGGATCTTCCATGCCCAAGCCATCCAGTGTGAGAGGGAATCGAAACACTAGGGATTGAGTAAAGCTGACCATGATACTGCTATAATCAAACCTCCATTAGAACAGTATAACAATCCTCGACTTGATCATCCATGTCTGAGTGTTTTAAGCATCTTTTACAGACAAAATAAAAAGAAACAGGAAGGTGACTTCTATTAACATGAAAGTCTCAAATCGATTACATAACGAGAGAACAACTCTGGTATCATAAGCATTGCAAAATTGGGAGCTCTGCTCAACCAATTGTTGACCTCTACAAAAATATCAAAATGATTCATATATACTGAAAAAAATTCGCCACTAACAACAGAGGCGTGCTCGACTCTTTGCATTCAAGGATTTACGTCTGCATGTTCTCTGGCAAACTGCGCATGCAGTGTTCTGTCAGACGCGAGCTTCTGCCAGACGCAAATGTGTTTCAGTTGGAACCTGCAGAAGAACCGACTTGCTAACACTCCGGCCTAGCATTCCATTTAAGTGGTGAGATGAGGTTTCGCCAACCTTTCTCACCTTCATTAATTGTCTACATCAAGATTAGGACGAGGCCCGAGTCAACTTGGCACCGGGAAAACATGTTGGTCGCACCCCGTGAATATCTTCCACCTGAGCTTTGTTGGACCTTTGCAGAGAGAACTGGTAGGCGGATGTGGAGGAAGGCGAGGGGAGCTAGTGAGACGACGGGGAAAACTGACATGGAACAGTGAAAGAGCGATAGCTAGGTGGATGATGTGGAGTAACGCAGTGACAAAGAAGTGACTGGGAGTGCATGGGCACCAGAACTTTGGAAGCTGAGGGGTAAAGGTGTGGGGTGTCATGTGGCAAGGGGAGAGAACGTGGAAGTAGGGTGGAGTGGTAGGTCGGGGGTGATAGGAAAGAAACGACAAATAATGGTGGAGGTGATATGGGGCATGAGTGGGGACACATGTCGGGAGTTGAGAGGGGGAGAAAAGTCAGCGGGGAAGTGATAAGCATGGGGTCGGGTGAATGGAGGACATATGTTGGCAGGAGTGAAGGTAGTATTTGGAAGCGGTAAGGAGGTTAGCTCTGAGGGGGGGTAGCGGTAAGCAGTTTAGTGCAGGGGGGTCCGAGTTGATAAGGAGGTGACACATCTGTCGGGGGCCCATGCCAGAAAACCGCCTGCTTGAACCCCCAGCTAAAGGCAAAAGGTCGAGGGGATCCGATATGGAACACAGACCGTAGATCTGAGCGCTCCCATGATGCGCCAATCCATCAAGCCACCAACAAACTTAAGATAAAATGTATTTTGTGGGCTTTTTAAGCCCCCTTTTCTCGCATTTTCACCCAGGGTCAATTCCTAGGGGAAAACACCCTTTTACAAATATAGGTGCTAATACTATGGACAAAGAAAGAGATGGTTGTTAAACATTTTTCTGTTTCGGCCACCGTGTAAAACTTCAATGAAAGGCAGCTAGTAATGTTTTCTCATGCGTGTCCCGGACAACTTTATGTGCAACGAAATTTTGCAGCCATCAAATGGTCTTAATCCGTAATATTGAGATTTTCCAATAATCTATGCAAACAATTGTCAAAGCTGCGGTGAATCCTCTACACCCATGTTTTGAATTAGCCAGATATACCACAATACGAGAAACAATTGGTTGAGTTAATCTATAGAATTTATTTATTAAGCACTGAGCTAAGGAATGAAAAAATCCATTGCTCATGAATATGATTTAAAATTGTTTTTGCTTGGTTAAGAGTTTGCTTCCTCTAAAGAAATAGGTTAACTGCCCAAGACACAAAAGCATTTCGCAGGAGTAACAGCATGCCTTTTAGAGATCACCAACTGGTTATTCCAGGTGATATAGTTTTTTTTGAATAAGAGTGAACAACAATGATAGTTATTCCAGTGTTAAATAAAAAATAGAAGCTATTATTTTTCTTTAATAAATCATATTGAAATCATATTTATCAATTCAGATAAATAAAATTTATTGTTTTCAAATTTAAAAGATTTTAATTTATATTAAATTTGAGTTAATTTATTTTATTATGATCATCACAATGATTCCCGGAGTGTAAAAACTCTCTCTCCAATAAATCACATTCATTAATCCAAACAGGCTAAGTTTTGCACATAAACAATATATCTCTTAATTCATACACTTTCAAACCATGATACTTAATGAAGAAGGATTAAAATAAGTACCATAACAGATTTAAACAGGTCGCATTTCTACACTTCTATTACAATGGGAGTGGAGTTTCTGGTGGATATTTCTCTCAATTTATTTACCATAAGATCTTCTGAAAAATATGCAATAGTTCCTGCTATGTTCGGGGCTCATGTTTCTTTCCGTAAAGATAGACAGAAGCTAATCCAATTCACTGGAACTTTGTTAAATTTTACTTATATAACTGTTAAAGCTCTAATCATCTATGGAGATTTGTATGAATTCATTTCAGATAAAAAAAAACTAAAAAATCTATCCTCAAATTTTAAATTAAAAAGTTCAAGAATGAATTTTGGGTAATCTTCATTGAGCAATGCATTAGGGCTAGATCTTTCAAAACAACTGAATAAAAAAGGATAAGTTAAATACTATCAAACAGATCAAGCACAGATATCATCACAATCGACACACCTTTAGATTGATGAAGAATTATGCACCAATTCATTGATCTGCGCAATACCATCACTACTATTCT
>SNQJ01S0098410.1:13836-36749 GCA_010110895.2 Picea sitchensis | reverse complement strand
TTTGCTCTGTCACATTGTATGCATTCTATACATAGTTTTTCTTTGACTAAATGGAAGTTCATTTTCCCAGTTTAGCTTCGATTGGATTTTAATCGATTTGATTGATCTTGGTTTGGATTTGAGTTGTTTGATTTAGCTAAAATGGATGCTCTGTTGTCAATTGAAGTCGTTTGTATCTATTCTAGACAGGAGTTGTTTCTCATATTTCAATTTTAAACACAATTGCATTTCGTTTCGATTTCATACGCTATGATTGGCAATAATTTTGATATGGTTAATTTTTACGGTTTTGTATCCCATATGACTTTCGACCAACAGGAATACAATTCAGATCATATCCAATGTAACTCTATACAAATACACACAAATCGTGAATAGATTCAATTCATAACAACTATGCTAAAAACCCATCCGGTTAATTCGCATTGGTTTACTATTAGCTTGACCATGTTATCAGTCGGATTCATATTGCAATGAATAGTCAGTTTGAATTTGATTCGTAGAATGAGATTGGCTATATCCAAATTAACGATTTGTTTCTATATTAAACTCTGTTATGATTCGTTTTGAATTTATGATTTCGTTCAATACCAATCGAGATTATTTGCCCAGTTTGCAATTATAACTTCTGTTGATTCTATTAAGATTGTGATCACAATTAATCGATCCTGTCTCTTGAGTGTGCAAGGATCAACGATCAAAATTTATCGCAAATGTGGTTGGGTTGATGTTGTTACGTGTGATTTCATTTACACATAATTGAAACAGTCTTTCCATTTGTGTATTCGATTAAACGATATGAATCTTTTTCTACATCATTATAGCTATAATGAGTGGAAAATGGTTGTGTTGGATTAGATCGTATCACATACGATATGACTCATTATCGATTTCAATTCGATATGAAACAGTCTTGTTACTGTTCAACCTGATTTTATGGTAACAAAAAACAGAGTATTCTTACCCCTGTTTTCAATTGAATCACTTTTGATTCTGTGTAATGTTGAATGATAAAATCATTTGAATTTTGAGTGATTCGTTTTAAATGATCATTGGAAGATAATTGGATATATTTTGTTTTAAATATTTGATTTGATTTCAATTCTGATCCTGTATGTTATTTTAGACTAGCTACAAAATCAGATGATTCTGTAGCTAAGTCTGTAGAATTAAATTTTTATTGTTTTGCTAATAAAATATCTTTCTAATTTGTTATTTTTGGTCTATTGCAGATGAATTCGAAATTGCAGTGGATTTGATGAGAAGTTAGAGGATATTTGAAATGTTTTGATTTCATTTTAGTTTCCTAGTTTAGTTGATTTTGGGAATATCTTCCCAGATTATGTAAACAATTTGATACTATCCACAAGGAGGTTTTACCTTGTGGAGAAACTTATATATACTTATTATTTTTGTAATAATATCATCCTCATTCATGGGAGAACAAGGATATGGAATTTTAATACAGACTGAGGATGAATTTGGTGTTTTGTTACAGCTTTAGCTTCTCATGATATCAATATTTTGTTTCAGGTTATGTGTATCAATTTGTATTTGGTTAATGACTACTTTAGCTATCTTAATCTTTTGCAAATGATATAATTTAATCAATATAATCCATATCTGATTTCTTCCAGTACTTAAAAAAGAACATAGCAGTTGCTTGATTCAGTTTATGAATGAGAAATTTCTCTTCTTCATAAGTTGGATTATTAAGTATAAGTTTTTGCATAACAGGTTTCCCTTATTGCAGAGATTTATAAATCATATAAGTGTTATGATTTTTTATGTCTTGTTTGTCCTGTAAATAAACTCAAAGAGCATTGCAGCCTATCATTTACGAAAAGCTTCTGGATCAACCGGTGCGAGTTTCCTTCCTCCGACCAGCTTCGAAGTCATCATACACAGGACAAACTTGGAGCGTTTCCAGGTCACTTTGTCATTTAGTTGTTTAGTATATTTGTTAGTATTTTTAGTTAGATATATATGTTTAGTATATTAGATTTTTTAATTTAAGTAAGTTTTATTTCTTTTTCATAAAATCAAAAAATCAATAAAAACATCTCTCGCTGTCTTAGGGCAGAATATAATGAGTTTTACAGGTTTTATTCAAATCTGCAAGTTGTAGATAATGTATATTTGTGAATAAGTTATAATTCAATTGGTAATTAGATAATTAATTATTAGAGTTAGTGTAATAGTAATTAGTAGTTTGTATATATAATAGTTAGAGTAGTTTTAGTTTAATTTATTTAGTAGTTTGTTTTAATTAGATTAGTGTGTTAGTTTGTTTATTAGTTTAGTTTGTTTTGTTTAGTTAATTTAGTTTGTTTTATATAGTTAGTTAGTTTAGATTAGTTTTCTCTTTGGTTTTCTTAGGACCTTAGACGACTAATGGAGCCACTAAACCCGTTAGGGTGGTTCATTCCAAACGGCTTGGATTATTAGACAACCCTGGACCGGTTCCACTCTCTCAGTTGACGGACGATCAATTTCGCCCGTCGACACCTGTTTATTGTTGCACATTTTTTCAGTCAAAAAATCTGAGGCATAGAATTTCACCCTCAGGTCCTCATTTTTCCTAAGTATCCCTTCACACCTTATTTCATATTCCATCTCCTTCGACCTTGCATGTGACATTAAGAACAATTATGGAAAATATACAATGCATATGCTTGTTTAGTCCTTCTGATGTTTATCTACACATGCTTGCATCATAAAAAGTTGGACTAGTGACATGGCCATGAGCAGCCAATTATCCCAAACATCAGCAGACCAACAAGGCCAAAGGTAAATATGCATACATTTTGTTCCGCCTATGTTTACCAAACAAATATCCTCAACTATTTGTTCATCTATGGCATGGTGAATATGATGATGTCATCTGAAACACATACTTTACATTTCATAAGAAGTATCAACAAGTGCAAGCGAGACGTCAAACATAGTGCAGGTTCCGTAGACTAAGAGGTCTAGTTGCAAAACTTTGGCTCCATAGTTCATCCAAGTTGTGCATGTACTTGTACATTTATGCCAGGAAAAAAAGAAAAAAAAAATAATGCACACTACCATTCACTTTACTTTTCCTGTTCAAAAATTATCACCAGGTCTAAACTTGTAACACCCAAAATACTATCAATAGAGGGCTTGAACAATGACCAAACTGGAAAAGTGTTCATCAGGGACATAATGGTCATCTATAGCAACTACTTGGACAAGGAAAACAAAACTAGATCCATTATGCATGCTGACATGACAGACAAGGAGGCCCTCATGATAGTCACACTGACTATTCCTACACAACTTGTCTACAAAAATGCAAAAAATATATTGCCACATAATGGGATATCCATTACAAATTTTAATATATTGCCCAAAACATTATATGACCGTGGTGATTGTGATCATATTATATTTCTCAACGAAACAAGTATTGTGGAAAAAATTCCCACTATTTGTTCATAATATCGTTTCGTCCCGGACACAATTATCAACAAACTTGCACAGAGCAACGACATTTACCCAATCGGAACCATTGGGGCAGTTTTCACACTCACGAGAAAAATTGGCTCGCAACACATTCTCCATATAAAAGATGGAGAGTCAGACAACGACAAGGCAATGGTACCATTATCCATATCCAGTTTTGTCCTCTTCTTTCACACGTCCATGTATCTTGGTTAAGTTACACAAATATTGCATTGTTCCATGTTGCAGCTGCAGTTGTTCTATACCTATTAATTTTTTTTTTCTTCAGTCGAACAACAATTGCATAAAGGAAAATTTCTACTTATGCTCTTAAAAAATATAACAAAGAAAAGAGATGTTAAACAAAGGATCTTTCGCACAACCCAAGAAACATTTGTAACAGAGTTGTGAGAAGACATAGTACAGTATCTCAAGAAGCTAACTAGATATACAACTATTGTGCGTATACATCTACAATTTCATCCTCACTTTTCTCATACAAATAGCCTTGACCAAATTTCTACAGTTCTCTATGCTCACGTTTGCAGGTTGAAGGTGTTTTGGTTGCAGCGAATGCGTACTCGACCCCCTTTGAGCCTGTATGTTCGAAATGAAACTCTCTTACTTCCACTTCTGCTTTCATAAGTGATGATACGATTGATTGTCTGGGATGCAATTGTTGAAATTACTAATACAGCCATACTAAGACGGGGGGTGAATCGATTGTCTTTGAGCTTAAACAATTTTAGGTCTATTAAACCATTCTTAATCCTTCTTCAAGTGATCATCAACATTATATACAACATATGAGGTCGATTAAAGTAAAAGCATCGGAGTCACACACAGGTATACATGAATAGATTTTCCGCGAAGAAACCCATGGGGATAAAACCTCTTCTTCTTCAAAATGATAAGCATTCTTTTAAGTTACGTACATCATCTTTAATTGAGCACCAACTCAATGTGAAGTACATTACCTCTATTTAAAAGTTGCAACTTGCTGAGAGAAACAAATCTCTAGTTTCTCTAGCACCCACTAGAAGGAAGCACCAACTCCTATGTTCCGTACCAACTTCCAATTACTACGGGGATCCAGCACAGTATAGCAGAGAACACTTGTTCTCCTTGCACCACCACGCCACCCTGGTTTCTCACGGAAGCAACCGGATGGAAGCTACAACTTCATGTATTCAAGCACCAACTTGAACCTCAGAGGGATAACGATCCTCCCGAGCACCCCCAACCTCCCTAGAACATAAAATGAACATAAAACATTCAACTACACATATACATCAATTCTTACCAATCTTTCTTTGTTCTTTATCGGTCATCTTCTAAGCTGTCACGCAATTCATTTCTTCCTCTTTACGTTAAGTGATTGTACTCTGCTTCAACTTGTTCTGTCATCCTACTCTACGTTTCATCTCACACTCCACATATACTCAATCTCCTCCTGCGCATTCTCTCATTTTTCCTTTTCTTACAGTTTCACTCTTTTCTCATACAGAACAACCAACCCTCCTCAGTCTGTCTCATCTTCTTTTACACACCTACGACAGTTCAGCTTCCCATGGGCAAAGGTTGAAATATTTGTCGAGCAATGAAGCGCCGAATAATCAACAATCGTAGGAGTGTTTTGCTAACAAATTTAGAAGGCCGAGGAGTTAAATGTGAGAGAAGGCGGTAACCCTCAGATCTTTGTTCAAATTCACCTGCACTATTTGATTGGCTTCATGAGATCTTGCATTCATTTCCTTTCAATCCGGGTTTCGTCATTTCACGACAATCACGTGTTGAGTGTCTCGACACTTTTCGTGATCTCCGAAGTTCCAATACATAACTTTTCTGCACTAACTCATTCCCCAATATGACTATGGTCAAAAACAAGCACCTATGCAAAGAGATTAGCACTGCGATTTCTCATTAGGTGAATTTCAACTACTTTATGCTCAGGTTATTTAAATTCGGTGAAATTTCGATTACTTTCCACATGTCCTGTGATTAGATGGTCTAGATGTGATCTTGATTCAATGGCTATGATTGAATGGAATTTCATGATTTGACATTCTTGTTTGCATTGGGTTCTTTGCCTCCCATGTGATTGCGAAACTTCGATATGGAGTTATGTCAATGGTCTAGATATGATCTCTATTCAGCGGCTATGATTAAATTGCAATTTCACTTATCTGAAATCGACATTCTTGTTGCATTTTTTTGCTTTCATCTCAACCGCATTGATCCTCGAGCTTCAGGTATGGACTCGAATCAACGGTCGGATCAAAGCGATCGGCGATTCCAGATTACATCCACGTTTATATCCGCGATTAGCCGGGATTCTTGATGATAATACTCTTTGACATGTCCAACTTCGTGATCCTTGGAAACTTTCCAGAGCCTTGAATTTGGAATCAGCAGTCAATTCAACCTTGATCCTGATGGCTCGGATGAGTTTAGCGGTTTTCATATCGCAACTACACCCACTTCTCCTTGTACCTTAAGGGCATGTGGTTTCTTCTTGATCCAACGGTGTAGGATCTGCTGGCGGGATCCGTATAAATATGTCCTCCTCTTCAATGATCTCTTCTTGTCTACATTGCCGGATCTAATGACCCTCGTTCTTTAGAGAATTTTGAATGAGATCCAATGATCGAAGAAATGCTTCTCAAGCTTCTGAACCGATCGATGATCAACACGAACTTATCTTCACATTTTTCCTACTCATGTTACAAACTTCCTGTACTAATGACATCAATCATTTGTACATTCTTCCTATACTTATGCTACTTTCCATCAATGACAAGCATTTGATTTCTGTTAAATATTTGTCATTAAGTTCGTTTTCTATTAAATATTTACCAACAATCTCCCCTTTGGCGGTGATGTAGCTTACAAGCACCCACGTATTCGGATCTCACTCTCGAACTCTTTCTTGCTGATATCAATGTCAAAGGAAAAGCGTTCTGGGATATGTTGCAGAACATACTCCCCATCACATTATAAAGCATCTTGAAATACACGGATATTCAATAAATTACTCCCACGACCCGGGTGAACAGATTAGACAGAAGTGATTATAACCCCCAACTTTTGGCGAAGATATCCAAAGGGAATTATTTGCTAATGGTTTTAGTAAAGATATCAACAATATGTTACGTATAAGATTATATAATTCAGTTGACAATTTTGTTTGTAACTTTTTCTCAGAGAAAATGGTACTTGATTGGAATATGCTTAGTCTTGGAATGAAGAGCGGGATTCTTGGAGACACTAATAGCGCTGGTGTTATCACAATGAAGTGGAATAGGATCAATGTAAGTTACCGGATCGCAAGGGTTTGTATCATCCATAAGATTTGTATTAGGCGAAATGCTTAGCAATAATGTATTCTGCCTGCTGTAATTGGATAATGAAATGGATCCCTTTCTTTTTACTAAGCCATGCAACTATTAGGTCACCCGGAAGAATGCTCCTCCAGCGGCCTTTCTCTCATCAACACAATTTTACCAGTCGCATCACGAATAAGGTTAACTAGAAATTTCCTAATTTCTAGGATACCACAGAACCATAAGTCGGTGACTACATCAAGTATTTAAATATCATTTTGAAGGCTACCAAATGACTTTGTTTTGGGAACAATGAAAACGACCTACCATTTCCAACAACTTTTGTTATATATTAGGACGGGATCTTTGTGATATATAGAAGGCCCGCCTATCATGGAGTGATATGATAACGATTGACATGAATTGAGATATCATCTTTACTCGACTTGCAACCAACACCATAGGTGTGCTAAGCGTAGAAGGAATATTCCATCGAAATTGCTTCAACTTTTCTCTCAAATATTTTTCTTGAGAGATAAAATTCCTATGAGAGCTTTGTTGTGTTTTACCTTAAACCAAGAAAATATGGCCAGTTCTCCTATCATGGACATTTCAAATTACGTTTGCATAGAATTAGCAAACCAACTGATAGATGATTCATTAGTACAGCAAGAAATAATATCATCTACATAAACCAAAACTAGTAAATTATCACCTTCAAACTTAATGTAAAGGGTTCTTGTCAATAATACCTTTCTTGAACCCCTTTTCTTGTAGAATTTGTTAGGTCCCCGCAATATAGCTCATGGTTCTTGTTTCGGTCCATATAAGGCCTTCTTCATCTTACAAATATAATTAGGATTATCTTTCAATGAGAATCCTTGAGGGTTGCACTCCATATATACTTCTTCCCTCACAGATCTCCATTAAAATCTTGGGGCTTAACATCCATTTGATAAATTTGAAGTTCTTATGACATTAATAAGCAAGAAACATTATGATAACTTACAATCTTGCCAGCGGTGCAAAAGTTTCATTAAATTCCCGACCTTCAACTTGTGCATGTCCCTTACAGGGGACCAATCTAGCTTTATTTGTAACAACTTGTCCTTTTTTCATTCATTTTATTCTTGAACACCCATTTTGGAACCTATTACATTCTTATCTTAGGGTCCTAGGGACAAGCTCCCAAGTATTGTTCTTCTCAATCGATCAAGCTCTTCATTCATTTGCTTTAATCCAATCCTAAATGCTTCACGGCTGGCTTCCTCAAAATTTTAGGTTCGGTCATAGATAAAAGGCAACATGATATTGTTACAGGTCTTTAATCAATTTCCTTCTTGTCACGAACTCCTTCATTTTATATCTTTGATTATCTGATATTCGGGATGATTCTTTCTAATAATTCTAAGAGGTGATTTTGCTTCTTTTTTTGCTTATTTATTGTCGGTGTAAGATATTCATATTCATCTGATTCGGACTCTTCTCTTTCTGATCCTTGGACTGTTCATCTTCATCTTCAAGCTGTATCTTACGATTTCTTGGTTCAACCTTGCTTACATTTTTTTAAGGATTTCTTCATCAACTTTATATCTATACAATCAATAGTTTTGAAAATGCGGTCTCTTATTGTAGCATATGTACCCTTTACTATTTGTAGCATAACCCAAAGAAGATACCTTCATCGACCCTATCCTCATATTTGCCAATATTTTCATCATTGTTCTTGATATAACATGTACTCCAGAAACTTTAAAATGCTTGATTGAGCCGGGTCTTCCAAACCAGAGTTCATAGGGGGTCTTGTCACTTTGTGATGCGAGGATGGGATTTGTTAAGGATGTGAAAAGGTATGAATTGCTTCCATAATATAATACGAGGGTATGTTCCTTTCTTTCATCATTGATCTTGCCATTTCTTTGTCTTTGACCTGTCTTCCTCTCTTATCCATTTTGTTGAGTCCTCAGTGTGTATCTCTTTTGATCCCATGTTTATCCTGAGTGCTTTGAAGTTCCCAGAGATAAAATCTCCTCCTCTATCGGACCTTCCTGCCTTTAATCTTTTCTTGTTTGATTCTCGGTTAGAGCCTTAAATACTTTGAATTTTTCCAATGTGATTTTTCTTTCAAAGGCAACCCAAGTTAGTGCAGAATAGTCATCAATAATCAACATAAAGTAATTTTCTTTTCTTGTACATTCTTTCCTTGATGGTCCCATAGATCCATATGTACTATAGCGGAGATTTTTCTAATTAAAGTTTTAGATTTAGGCCCGAGTCGCGAGTAAGCTTTCCTTCGGCCGGGATTTACAGAGCGAGTCATATGGCTTTGATATCTTGAGTTCTTTAACGCCCCATTGTTTTCTGAGTTTGATTATGTGAATAAAATTTAGGTGACCAAGTCTCCTATGCCACATCCAACTTTCATCATATTTTCTTAAAGTTGCATTCTTCTTCTTCTTTTAAAATATAGACATTGTTTCTTTGTTCTTATACCTTTTGCAACTAGTTGGCCACAGATCCAGTTTTATTCTCTGGATCTTTAGAGGTAAAGTAACTTCACACCTTCAGGTCCACGGAGACTTGAATGACACTAAGAAGATTATGTTTTCAAATATTCTACAAGCAACACATCTTGAGCTTTCTTTTTTAGTCACTGATGTTACCAGATTCCTTTACCTTTTATCTTTCAGGGTGCATCATTTCCAAAAGTTACATTCCGATTTGCTATCACTTAGGGTTTGAAACTTACTTCTGTCTCAGGTCATGTGTTTGGAGCATCAAATGTCAATATACAGGGTTCTTTTTCTTTTGAGCTGATAGCACTAGTCCCCACTACTAAATCTACTTTCTTCTTCTAGACTTGACATTTTTGGGTAGTGGGGATTAAATCTAAATTGTATTTCCTTAAAGCGATAGTCTGCGACTTTATGACCATAATTATGACATTTGTAACGATGCAGTTCCTTGAATAAAAGATCATAATGATTGTTAATACACATATCTATTGTTGTGTTTCACATGTCCTTCTCCAGGTCATCACATGATTTATAATCTGTGATTGTTTGTTGTTAGGCTGTCTCAATCTTTGTTGTGGAAGATAGTTATTCATTGAATATCTTGATTGTTCATATCTAAATCTTAAAGAACATTTTATAGCTTTGTGATAAAAATTAGAGAAGAAACAATAGCCATAGAAAGAATCTTGTACCTTGGAAAAATCTGTCTTCTTTGAGGAGGTGGAGTTACATCATGCCAATAATATTTAGGGTCTACAAAATTAGGTTTAGGGATTTTTTTTCCATTTCTTCTTGGTGGATGATTTTTCTTCTTTGTTTAAACGAAATTGGTATTTGTCAATGTTTGAGATTTGACAAACTTGATAGACTCTGTATTGCTTGGATGATCACTACTTGATCCTTCTTCATATCAATATATCTGACTTTCAACTTTGAATTTCTTTCAATAGCGATTTAGAATGGAGTTTAATTCTTCCGAGGCTTTAATGCTTGGCAGATTTTGATGATACAATCCCTTTAGAATTTCTCCATTTCTTTCTAGTTTTATATTTCTTCTTCCTAGGCCTCATCCGACTTTCTTCTCGACAATTGTTGTTTCAGTATGTCTTCTGGCTGCTTTGCCTCTTCTAATTCCACTTTCAACGGAGAAAAGTCTTCATCGGGTTTTTTTTTTTTTTTTTTTTTTTTTTTTTTTTTTTTTTTTTTTTCTTTTTGTTCTTATTTTTGAGTCTGTCAATCTCTTCCGGTTCACTGATCAGTTCTCCTTCAAATCAACCACAACTTCTTCATCATTATCATCCTTGCTAGTGTTTTATTATCATAATCCTCCTTGGTAGGTAGCTTGAATTCATTTGCCTTATCTTCATGGGATGAGTCACTTGTCGGTGTCTTAGAATTGCATTTATTTGCAACCAAACTTTTCTTCTTATTATGTTTCTTGTAATTTGTACTTCTTTTCATCATGTGAGTTACGGTCCTTTTGATGGGGACACTTAGATGAAAAATGACCTATCTTACCATAGTTAAATCATTTTGAAGGGCAGCTTCCCTTGATATTTTCTTGATCCTTTCTTTAATAACCTTCTCACAAATTTTACCTCAATATCATCTAATTACGAATCAATATTCATGTCTGCTTTAATGATGCTTCTCTAGTATTGGATTCATCTTTGTTAATTCTAATTTCATATCTGGGTTAGAGTTCCTAGAAGTTGATAATGGAATGATTTTTAAGATCATTTAATTCTTCTATTGCGAGACTTTTGGATTAAATTTATGTTAGAGATCTTAAAATATTACAGACTAAAGGTGAGTCGTAAACTTCTCACAAGACCCTTCATGGAATTTCAGTTCTTCAACTCTTAAAATACTTGCTAATTGTTTCATCTTCATTTCATCTTTGGTTGTTCAAATTTCAATCGTATGTTTGAAGTTTGGCATCTTTTACTTTCTCATTTCCTTCATAGCTGTTAATAATTTTATCCCACATTGCTTTGTAAGTATCAAGATGCATCACCTTTACAAACTTCGGCTTCAACAAGTCCATTCAAAATAGAATTCATCCCCATAGCATTAAAAATAAACTCTAGCATCTTCCTTGTTGGCTAGCACAACAAGGTTTGTATATCGATCTACTACATCCCAAACATCAGCACCCAAGGCCATTAAATATGTTCTCATTCTAATTCCAGAAGGCAAAATTTGTCCATCAAACAGAGGGCTTAGAGGCCAGAGTCCCTTCATGACTGTCATGTTTAAACTTACAAATCTACCTTTAAATAAAGGAACCAGCTTTGATACCAATTGTTGAAATTACTAGCTAATACAAGCTGGGGGGGGTGAATCGGTTGTCTTTGAGCTTAAACAATTTAAGTCTATTAAAACCATTCTTAATCTTTCTTCAAGTGATCATCAACATTATCGGCATATGGACGGTAAAGTAAAAGCATGATCACAAGGTATACCGCAGGGCCGATTTCCGCGAGGAAATTATAAAGAGCGAGAAAACCTCTTCTTCTTGAGAAATGATAGAATGGTCTTTTAAGTTGTACATCATCTATAATTGAAAACCAACTCAGTGGCAAAGTTTACTTCCCACCCTCACGTTTTACAAAATTTGCAACTTGTTGAGAGAACCAATACGGTTTCTCTAGCACCCACTGAAGGAAACCTGTCCCAGGTTTTCTCCAGCACCCACTAGAGGAAGCACCAACTCCCTATATGTTCCAGCACCAGCCCGGATCGAGCACCAACTTCCCGTTACATGGAAGTAACATGTATAATGGAGAACACTTGTTCTCCCTTGCACCCACCTGCCACGGTTTCTGGAACAGCTGATGGAGTTACAACTTCCTGCAGTTTCAAGCTCCGCCCGAACCATGAGGGATATGATCCTGAGAACCTCTCAACCTCCCTAGAACATAAATGAACATAAAACATTCAACTACACATATACACCAATTCTTACCAATCTTTCTTTCTGTTCGGTACATGCGGTCATCTTCTAAGCTGTCTGCGCAATTCTATTTCTTTCTCTTTACGTTATCATCTTCTAACTGTACTGCAATTCATTTCTTCCTCTTTCTGTTCAGCAGGTCTGCTCTGCATCAACTTGTTCTGTTATCCTGCTCTGCGTTTCATCTCACACTACACATATTCTCAATCTCCTCTTATGCATCCTCTCATTTTCCTTTTCTTACAGTTTCATTCTTTTCTCATATAGAATAACGAACCTCACACAGTCTGTCTCATCTTCTTTTATACACACCTACACGACGGTTCAACTTCCCAACTCCTTAGGCAAAAGGACGACAATTGTCTGAGCAACTGAAACGCCAACTAATCGAAAATCATGAGTCTATTTTTCTAACAGATTCGAAACTGAGGAGTTAACTATGAGATAGAATAGTAACCCTCCGATCTTTGTTCAAATTCACCTGCACCATTTGATTGGCTTCATGAGATCTTGCATTCATTTCCTTTAAATCGGGTTTCGACATTTCAGCAATCCTGTGTTGAGTGTCTCGACACTTCATTTCCCAATCTCCGAAGTTCCAATACATAACTTTTCTGCACTAGCTCCTTCCCCAATATGACTATGGTCATAACCAAGCACCTATGCAAAAAGTGCTTTTGCGATTTCTCATTTCGTGAATTTCAACACTATGCTCCGTTGACCCCAAGTCAGTGAAATTTCGATCACTTGCCACATGTCCTGTGATTCGATGGTCCATATGTGATCTTGATTCAATGGCTATGATTGAATCGAAATTTCTCGATTTCAGCATTCTTGTTGCATTGGATTCTTTGCCTCTCCATGTCACGATTCATGAAACTATGATATGGAGTTATGTCAACGGTCCAGATCTGATCTCTATTCAATGGCTGCGATTAAATTGCAATTTCACTTATCGCGAAATCGACATTCTTGTTGCATTGTTTACTTTCCATCTCCAACACGCGATCCTCGAAACTCCGACATGGACTGGAATCAACGGTCCAGATCAAATCTTGATCTGACGGCTCAGATTACATCGCGATTTCGCATATCGCGATGTCGGGATTCCTGATGTTAATACTCTTTGACATGTCCAACTCGTGATCCTCGAAACTCCGACACGGAATGGAATCAACAGTCCAGATTCAACCTTGATATGACTGCTCAGATGAAGTCGCGGTTTTTCATATCGCAACTACGCCCACTTCTCCTTGTACATTAAAGGGTGTGCGGGTTCTTCTTGATCCAGCAGTGTTTGGATCCTGCGCTTGGATCTAAGGCCTGAAATCTATCCTCCTCTTCAACGATCTCTTCTTGTCTACATTCGGATCTGACGACCCTCGTTCTTTCAGGAATTTTGAATGGATCCAACGATCAGAAATGCTTCTCAAGCTTTACAGGCCTTCGATCATTCAATCAACCTGAACTTATCTTCTGTTTTTCTGTCAGTTACAAACTTCCTGTACTCATGCCATCAATCCTCTGTACATTCTTCCTGTACTTATGCTACTTTCCATCAATGACAAGCATCCGATGTCTGTTAAATATTTTCCATTCGTTGTCTGTTAAATATTTTCCAACAACAGTAAAAATGTCCATACATATATATACATTGCCTCAATTCTACCATCCAAACCATGGGCAACACAACTATGCATTGTACAATTCGACAGCCTCTGTTACAATATGTGCTTCCTGGGTTAGTAGAATTTTCATATGAAGCATACCTACAGAGAAAGGCAAAGAGTGTCTATATGTTGCGCGACTTTTAGATACATAGAAAATTTACCTTGAATGAGGACAATGCGATACTGCATATCGGCTGAAAAAAAATAAAAAAAATCGTATCAAGCTTTGTCAGGAAACGAAAACTAATGCCACGATGTGTTTTTTTTATATATCGAATTTTTTGATGCAAAGGACAATGTGTACTTCTCTATGGAACCTTGTGGGATCTTTCTTGAGGAATTCTGTGTTCATGCATTGCCTTTTGCCTCAACTTTCAATACATTTGGTGTTTACTTGGTTCTTGGTTGTATACTTCGGTCTGGAAAATTAATAATACATTCGGTATCTTCGCAATTTTTATATCATCTTAAAGACTATAGAGGACATGCTTTGCCCTTTAATATAATATTTGTGATGCAAATGTTGTATGTGGCTCATTTTAGCACTTTTCCTTGATCGATGAACTTGCCAAAATTAATCTGCTAGAATAATTTGAAATAAAAGGATATATACTATGCATAGTCCAATGGAACAATCATATCAATGAGAGGACATTAAAATTAAAATTCATTGTTTTTATACTTGTGGTGAAGCTGACAGTAAAATAACTTTACTTAGACATCCCAAAGTTGATTTTCTTGTATCTTTTTGATGCTTCTCTTATACAAGCAGACCCTGGAAACTATAAGCATGGCACGTTGTATCTATTCCTTGATTGAAGAACCTGTTCACATGTTTAATGCACTTCATAGTTACTGTTAAGACCATCAATGGGGATTTCTTACACCAATTCTTGCTTCCGAAAATTGCCATCCCCTTCCTTTTTTTCCCTATGCTTTCCCTTTCTGGTTACTCATTTTTCGGAAAATGTCTAGGTGTGGAAGTTGGCGGATTCACATGTTCAGATTTCCACTTACTTTATATCACCAACCCAACCGACAGCTTCCCTGTTTCATATTGAATAAAATTTTTGGATCACGGGTTCCCGGATAGGCGGGTTCAACATTGTGTTTCCATTATTCTTCCCCCTGCAAATAGCACTCGGACTTCTGTGATCTACAAATTAGAAAAAAAATTCCCCTTTATCTCATTTTTAGCACTTTTCCTTGATTGATGAACTTAGCAAAATTAATCTCCTCGAATAATTTGAAATAAAAAATATATATTGTGCAAATTCCAATGGAACTATCATATCAACGAGAGGACATTAAAATTAAAATTTGTCATTGATATACTTGCGGTGAAGCTGACAATACAATAACTTTACTTACACATCCAAAAATTGATTTTCTTGTAGCTTTTCAATGCTTCTCTTATACAAACAGATCCTGGAAACTATAAGCATGGATCATTGTATCTATTCCTTGATTGAAGAATTTGTTCACATGTTTAATGCACTTCATAGTTATTGTTAAGACCATCAATGGGATTTCTTACAACAATTCCTGCTTCTAAAAATTGCCATCCCCTTTCCTTTTTCCCTCTGCTTTCCATTTCTGGTTACTTACTCGCTTTTCGGAAAATGTCTAGGTGCGGCAGTTGGCGGATTCACGTCTTCATATTTCCACTTACTTTATATCACCAGCCCGACTGACCGCTTCCCCATTTCATATTGAACAAACATTTTTGATCACGAGTTCCCGGATAGGTGGGTTCAACATTACGTTTCCATTGTTCTTTCGCTTGCAAAAAGCACCCGGACTTCCGCAATCTACAAATTAACAAACAAATTCCCCTTTATCTCGTTTTTAGCACTTTTCCTTGATCGATGAACTTAGCAAAATTAATCTCCTAGAATAACTTGAAATAAAAGAATATATATTGTGTGAAGTCCAATGGAACTATCATATCAACGAGAGAACATTAAAATTAAAATTCAGCGTTGTTATACTTGCGGTGAAGCTAACAGTACAATAACTTTACTTAAACATCCCAAAATTAATTTTATTGTAGCTTTTTGATGCTTCTCTTATACAAACAGATCCTGGAAATTATAAGCATGACTCGTTGTATCTATTCCCTGATTGAAGAACCTATTCACATGTTTAATTCACTTAATAGTTATTGTTAGGACCATTGATGGGGCTTTCTTACACCAATTCCCGCTTCTGGAAATTTCCATCCCCTTTCTTTTTTCCCTTTGCTTTCCCTTTCTGGTTACTTACTCATTTTTTGAAAAACTTCTAGGTGCGGGAGTTGGCAGATTCATGTCTTCCATTTTCTGCTATTACTTTTATATCACCATCCCCACCGACCGCTTCCCCATTTCATAATGAACAAACTTTTTGAATCATGGGTTCCCGGATAGGCAGGTTGAACATTGTGTTTCCATTGTTCCTCCGCCTACAAACAACACCCGCACTTCCGCGATCTACAAATTAGCAAACAAATTCCCTTTTATCTCATTTTCTTTCACTTTCTGTTTACTTGTTCCTTTTTCTGAATGTCTACTGCTTTTATATACAACACCCAAAGTTCCACATTATACAAATTGACCCTTGAAATTATTCATTGTCTCATGTTCTGTGTTACGCATTTTGCGTTCAACAATTGGGGTAGATACAATTTGACCATAGGGACCTCACATCTCCTGAGTAGAGCTTCTGGCCCTGTTTTCAAGCCCATCAATAATACTTGTTCCGAATATGTATAATTCTTTTATATCACAAGTCTGACCAACCGCTTGTCCATTGCATACTTGGCCACTATTGCCATCGTGGGTTCCTAGCCAGGCTTGCTCAAAATTTCACTTCCATTGTTCCGCTATGTACAAACAACACCCGAAATTCTGCGATATAAAAATTCATGGATGAAATATATCATTGTGACATACAATTTGACAATTGACCCCTCATGTCTCCTGGGTATATCTTGTGACCCTATTTTTGAAACCCACCGGACCTCTTTCCATACTTGGGAATTTCTTGGAATTTGTTTCGTAGATTGGCAGGAGGACGAAATGTACAATGCTTAGTCGCTCTTCACCATCCCCGCTACCTTCGTACTTCTTTATAGATATGCAATTATAAAGCTTTAATGCTAGTAGTTCATTGTGCAAGAACCATTCAGATTGTCATTAATGTCCGGAAGGTCAGAGAATATTTTTCATTAATACGAATTAAACCAAGATTTGCGGAGAAGAGTGTTATCCTTTCCAAGTATTCATTTCAAACATGATGCAATCTCTTTCTTGCATCAACAGATTGGTGCCTTTACGAAATATCTAATTCTTAATCGCTCTTCGTCGTCACCGCGACCTTCACACTTTTTTCTAAATATGCAATTAGTAAGTTTTAATGGTAACAAATCATTATGCACGAACCCTGGAGATTGTCATTGATCAATGAAAGGATCGAGGAGATCTTCCATTGATACGCATTAAACCAAGATTTGTCGAGGGTTATATTATCCCTCCCCAATTTTCATTTAAAACATCATCCGGAGCAAACAGAAATTCTCGTTAACTTATGGTAGCAGTTTATCCAGACACAGTAAACACCTTTGGGCATGATGGCCATAGGTTCCAGTATTCGAGGGCATATTCTTACTACTCATCTCCGTCCTCCCATGATCAAAAAAGGAGATGGTCCCTTGGTGTATAGAGATATATATTTCAAGCCAAAGAATTCCAAGGCAACCCTACCTGCTCAGACAACCTGCCCACTTGCATTGATGGTTGGCGCAGATGTTGATGCGATGGATTTCGAGCCGGAAGAAGCCGATATGATGGACGATGATATGACAATGGATGATGGCAATGCAAAGACTTTTCCCACTCCTACGCCCAAATTGAAATCAATTATAGCAGGCAACACTTCCTGACTCGGCAATGGTGGTCCTGACAACACCAAAAGAAGGGGTTTCAGAAAAGAAACCGACGTTGAACGCAATAGTCGCTTTGCAACTCGAAAGTAAGAATTCCACAGGTCCAAATTAGTCAGTTTTGGGCAGAAGTATTTCACTGTAAGGAAATGATCTTTTGATGCTCCTAGAGATATATTTCAAGCCAAAAAACTATTCAATTATGGGACCACTGCCCTGTTCTCTGGATATACAAATGCACATAGGTTGGACATCTCGACATGCATTGACCTCATTGTAACAAAAGTCTCTTCTAAACAAAAGAGAATATATGATTAGTAGTATACCATTGTCTAGTTGACAAGAGCCCTAATGGTGATTGTCGATTGTAAGTATTTTGGAATTTATGGGTTTTTTTGGTGAATATTTCAAAGCTACTTGGGATCGTGTTGGGCCTAACCCTTTCAAAGTCTACAAGGATGTTATGAAGAAAAAAAACCTTGGGGCCATCATTAACCAAGGCTTTATCAATTTTATCCCCAAGGCATGGGAATCAAATCTCATCATTAGCACGTGACTAATTACCCTTCTTAATATTTCATACAAGATATGTGAAAACTAGCTACACACTAAACTTATAAATAGAAACATTGTAAGCAATCTTCCTATGTTAATAAAACAAAAAATTGTTAGTTAAAGTGTTTATATTCTTTGCGTAGTTGTGTTTGGTCTTGTGACTATTCTTTTCATTCCTAGTTCTCTTGGTGCTTGTGGGTGTGGATATTTTAACTTGTGGACTATTCTAATGCTATGATGTTTACTCTCTTATCTTATGTCTACTAACACCTAATATGAAATGAGGAGCTTCTTGGTAACTTGTGACTATTCCTTATTGCCTAATATGAAATGAGGAGCTTCTTGGTAACTTGTGACTATTCCTTATTGCTTAGATAATAGAGCATCTTAGATAATAGAAATGTTCTTAGATAATAAAACATCTTAACTTGTTTTCTTCCAATGAAGTGTTCTTAGATAATAGAGCATTCTTACCTTGTTTTGTAACAATGAAGTGTTCTTCGATACTAGAGCATGTTACATTGCATATGGTAATTGTGCCATAACTAGAAGACATGTCATTTCAATAGAGAAATGTCTACTTAAACCCTTTTTCCAAATAATCCTAGATATGATTGACTAGAATCATTTACCCATATTTAAAATTAAAATTAAAAAAAAAAAAAAATGAAAAATGATCAAAATCAAATTTAACCATGTAAATGTTCAAATCATCCTTCACAACATTCACCACATTTCAAATTAGTTAGAAACATGCAACACTTTCAAATATTACATATTTATTGAAAGGTGTTTTGGCATTGTCTAACTGTTCTACATTTTTTCCCTCCTCGTAAGAATTTGACAACATAAATCCGCACAAAATCACAACTTTTTATTGTTTAATTTGTATTTTTGAATGCAAAAATTGATTCAACTTGTTGAAAAATCCCCAAAACATTCTAATTATACAAATTTAAGTACTCAAATATACAGATCCAACAATATTTTGCCAAATTTCAAAAAAACATCCCAAAAAATATACTTGAAAAAAATTAAAAATAAATAAATAAATAAAAATTAAAAATTTACACTACAACTTACTTTATTGAAATCTCCTTTCAAATTTTATACATATAACATATACTTTTATACTTCTAAGTTAAAAAAATACAAAATACATAGAAAAGTGGTCACATTAAGGCCCTAAGAAGCAATCATAATATTTCCATGGGATGGATAAGGTTCACGTTTCTTTAGAGTCATGCCACGTATTTGAATTTTAATTGAAAAGCCATTTTATTATTGGAAACTAGAGACGCATATTCCACATAACGACATTTTATGGAATGACACACAATGACACTTCCATTGGATGGATAAGGTCCATTTTTTTTATTTTATTTTTTTAAATTTGGAAGTTGACGTTCTATAGAACATTTTTTTCCATTTGAAAACTTATTTGGAAGCTAGTTATAATCTCAAATGTGATGGGTATAAAAATATCAAAGTTTAATGTTCAATGGTTTAGGTAGTCCGTCATAAATTTGTATGTGTAGTAATTAGTAGGGATAACTCTTCCATATTATAATGTATCGGGCATGTTTTTATGTGTAGTAATTAGTAGGGATAACTCCTCCATATTATAATGTATTGGGTATGGTCACTTAATTGTGATGATGGTCTCGAGTAACGACATAAGCATTAAAAGTTCAACATAGTGAGTGTTATTGTGAAGATTTTAATTAATTGTCGTAACTATCATAGAAATGGGTCGAGCAATGAAGGTCGAGACTTGGCCTTTAATTCCCTGCTATAATCACAATCACTCTAATTTCACCATTTTCATCTTAAACCTTTGTTATATCTATCATAGAAATGGGTTGAGCAATGAAGGTCGAGACTTGGCCTTTAATTCCCTGTTATAATCACAATCACTCTAATTTCACCATTTTCATCTTAAACCTTTGTTATATCCTCCACTCTGTCCACTCATTCTTCCCACCATCTCCATATTCAAAGTTATCAATAGAGCACTCCTTGAAGTATGACTATGCTAGAATAATAAGAACAGATTTTACTAGTGGAGCACTCCTTGAAGTAGGACCATGCTAGAATAATAAGAAAACAAATTGTGAGGGTGCACTCCTCAAAGTAGGACCATGCGAAAATAATAAAAACAAAGTCTATCAGTGGTGCACTCATTGAAGTAGGACCATGCTAGAGTAATAAGAACAAATTCCGCTAGTGGTGCACTCCTTGAAGTAGTACCATGCTAGAATAATATGAACAAAGTCTACCAGTAATGCACTCCTTGAAGTAGGAGCATGCCAAAATAATAAGAACAAAGTTTTCCAGTGGTGCACTCCTTGAAGTAGGACCATGCCAGAATAATAAGAAAAAAGTATGCCAATGGTGCACTCCTTGAAGTAGGACCATGCCAGAATAATAAGAACAAATTCTACCAGTAATGCACTCCTTGAAGTAGGACCATGCCAAAATAATAAGAACAAAGTTTGCCAGTGGCGCACTCCTTGGAATAGGACCATGCCAAAATAATAAGATCAAAGTCTACTAGTGATACACTCGAAGTAGGACCATGCCAGAATAATAAGAACAAAGTCTACCAGTAGTGCACTCCTTTAGGTAAAACCATACCATAATAATAAGAACAAACTCTACCAATAATACACTCCTTAAAATAGAACCATGTCAAAATAATAAAAACAAAGTCTATGATCGGGACGAGAGAACCCTCTCCACCAAAGATTATATGATCAAAATAAGATGAAATATAACGGTAATTCTCATATAACAATGAAAGAAATAAGGAAATGAAAAATACACTACCATCATCCAATTTTCATTTGATCTGTCATACAACGTTTTTATATTTTTATTGAAAAGTCACTTTAATATCGGACATAACACTAGAGACACACACTCCAATACATATCGGGGGTTCTTTATCATACAAACACAAACATGAATATATTTTATTGTGGAAGTTAATGTAATTTGATAATGGGCGGATGAAGACGCTTTAGGGTTTCTGTAGGGATGAAAGGTTTAGGGTTTCTGCAGAGTAGTAGCGCTTGCGGATCAGATGTGGCGATCTCTATTGGACCTAGGGGGATAGGATCCTGACAAAGTAGGGTAGATGTGGTGTGGATGGTGGATCTAGTGGAACTTTTTTTTACGGATGAGTACGCTTTAGGGTTTCCGCAGGGATGAAAGGTTTAGGGTTTCTGCAGAGTAGTAGTGCTTGTAGACCATATGTGGCTATCTCCGCTAGACCCAGGGGATAGGAATCCTGACAAAGCAGGGTAGACATGGTGTGGATGGTGGATCCATTGGACCTTACGTGGGTGGATGAGGATGCTTTGTGGGCCAATGAGGGGATTTTTCTTACCGATGACACCTATAAGCCGATGTATGATTGCATGCACCAGGTGTCATGTATGTCAGAGCCAGTTTCAAAGAACATTTTACAACCAGCTCAGGTAGACCTACAGTCATCCTTGGATGATAGAGATGGAAAGGTTCTTGACATCAGTCATGTGAAGGGCATGCACATGGATGGGGTTCGGTGGATGGGAAAACCTCCTCGGGACGACTGTGATAATGATACACCAAATGACCATTTTGGCACTTTACCTAGAGATATTTCATTGGGTGTATCAGAGAGGAACCCTCCTTCGTGCGCTGGTGATGCTGGTCTTAATTGGTCTTCTGGTAGGACTGCTCATGCTCATTGAAAAAGAAAGAGCTGGAAGGTGCAGAAGACTAAACCCAGTTTTGTTCTCGGTAGGGATGTTGCAATGGACAGAGTAACTAGTTTAGCGACCAAGGCCTTAGTGGGGAAGTTTTACTATACCAAAATGAACAAGGCACAACTGGATATTTTGGTTTTGAGATTTTGGAAACCTCTTGTGGTTTACTAAATTAGATTTAACGTCCTTTCAAACCATTGGTTGGTTTTCCACTTTCTGGATGAGGGGGATTTGTAGAGATTTTTGAGCTCTCCACAGATTATCGTGTTAGAAAAATAGCACCGCGGATCAATAAAATAAAACAAATGAGGAAACAAAACATAGAAGATACACAATACAAGAGAGACACCGATTTACATGGTTCACCTAGTGTGGGCTACGTCCACCAAAGAAATTGGCAGGTCCTTCCTTTATTATTATCCAGCATACGAAGGGATACAACCTACAACAAACCCGCTGTAACTTACTCTTCTTTCTCTCACAGTCTCCTATCTCAGAATAAAATATTCACAATCAACCATAGCCGTAATACATTTCCCTCATAAAAGAGGGTTGCCTTCTAGGGAAAAAAACCCTAACATAATCTATACCGTTAGATCTGCGACCTTATAATGAACGGTTCAGATTTACAATGAAATTACAATATACTTTTACAAGGCAATTTTTCCTTCGGGGGATTTTCCCCTGAACCCCCATCGGGGGACGCTACCCCCAAACCCCCACTGGGGGCCTGCTTTCCCCCAGACCCCCC
>SNQJ01S0098410.1:0-13614 GCA_010110895.2 Picea sitchensis | reverse complement strand
TCACAGTATCCTATCTTAGAATACAATATTCACAATCAACCATAGCCGCAATACATTTCCCTCATAAAAGAGGGTTGCCTTTTAGGGAAGAAAACCCTAACATAATCTCTACCGTTAGATCTTCGACCTTATAATGAACGGTCCAGATTTACAATGAAATTACACTATACATTTACAAGGAAATTTTTCCTTCGGGGGCTTCGCCCCCGAACCCCCATCGGAGGACACTACCCCCAAACCTCCCGAACCGCGCAGAGGGGGGACCCCCCCTCTGCACTCCCCCACATGGAAGAGTGTACATACTTCTGGGATGTAAATACTTCATGGGGTATAAACACAGCTGAAAGTAAAAGACCTCTGAATCAGGAAGATAATCAGGCTCCACAACCAACATATCGATAGAGGCATTTTAATGCTAAAGCGATGGTATATGGGCTTCAATCCCTACACAAAAGGTTTCTTGAAGAGGTTTCTATGGATTCTACACCCCGACTTTCCAATAGAGTTTTGGTTTATCAAAATATTTGAGGCCATCACTAATTTTGTTAGAAATTTCATCTTTTATGATGATCAAGGTCTTCGTTGGAGTAACAAGAGACTCATCTGGGTCTTAGTGGAAATCGACTTGGACAAAGGTTTACCAGATGAAATTGAGATATATATTGCGGATACCTACATTTGTCAAGCAATCGACTACTAGAGGGAGCCTTTCTGCTGCCACAACAGTTGGCAACCTGGTCACCTTAAGTCAAAATGTTTGGCATTCTAGGAGTAATGGAACACTATAATGAAGCTTGGTGCGACTGTAGACCACGCCGTTCAATCCCTACCAGATCACTTTCACAAAGACAACTTCCTTGGTAAGATGCAATTATTTTTCCCATCCTTTTTTAGTAAACTTTCCTCAGAAGAGTTTGAATATTTAAGAAGAAATGAGAACTGGGTTCTAGATACTTTTGGCGATTTTGGGGATATTCTTATGAATAAGTTTTCCATCCTAGATGTTGGTTCTGGCATAGGGCCTAAGGGTTTGGGGGTAGTAAACAACCCACTTTTCCCCCTTGTAGCTAGCAAACCTATCTCCACTCCTGATTGTGTTTCATTAATTGAAGACATGGGTAACAAGGTGGACATTTGTTTGAATACAAAGAATGGGTCGGGACACCATGCAGTAGGGCCATTTTGCATCTCTCTCTCTCTGCCATGTGGAAACCAAATGTCCTACAGACCTTTCAGGTGGTGACTGCAACCCTGTTGAAACATTGCCAATTTGTCCTCCAAGCCTTTAGGTAACTTTTGTGGATGATTTATCACCTTCCCCTCTCTCTGTATCCAACAATTTTCAAAATCCCTCTTCTATCATTGATCGAATAAGCGTTATGCTTAGGAAAAATCCTCGCCCCCTCTTACCTAATAAGACTCATGGGGAAATAGAAGGAGGCATGGGGTTGATTGGATTGAAGGCCCCTATTGTGTCTGTTTCATCACTTAGGTGAGCCAAACAAGGGCACTTACAAGTCTAGTTTCTCCTGCTAGACAAGACAAAGGTTAGTGCATGAGTTAGATAATCCAAGAACATGAAATAAACAAGCAAACAAAATAAAAACAAATAAGAAAATAAAACTATAATGCATAATAAACTTTGAACCAAAATCAATCAACCAAATGACCAAGATTATGCTACCAATGGATAACTATATTAGTTGGAAAACCACTTGAGAGAAAGGACGACTTATGGATCCCCTCTTCCTCCTTGGGAGGGTTCTTGAGTTCCCTATTGAAGATATCTTCTTAAAATTATAAACAAGAAAGAAAATGGTGAAGAAATCCAAGCCTATTCCCTCAAGAGGTGAGTGGAATGGCCTATTGGAATGTTGCTAGAATGATCTAAGGAGAAACGAGGATTCTCAAGGGAGGATTGAGGTAGCATAACAATACTATAGAAATATTAAATTATTAGTGCACCCATGGCCTCCATTTATAGAATTCTTACAAGGCATTATTCAATTGGTTCTTGGTGTGAACAAGGGGCCCTTTAGGGCACCCTTTGGTCCTTGAACAACCCCCCATTCGGATTCAGGTAAAATCTGAGGGTCAAATCAAGCTGGGAGCTGGTCCATAAGTGATTGAGGGGTAGACAAGAACCATAAATTCACCATTCATAGGAGTGTATATCTTTTCTTGTACATAGTCGTGCATATGGCACATTGTGCGCTCTACGAGCTTCTTTGTCCTATGCACTCTACACATGCTTCCTTTAGTGATTCAACACATGTCAATTTTTGTCTAGTTGTATAGATTTTGCCTCTTGGAAATGCATTTTTGGTTCTGCAGGTGAACTAATAGGTGTTTGGAACTGCTGTATTTATGTAATCATTTGCATGCAATGTTGCGGACAAAATTTCAATGATAACAGATGCCCCTTGATGTGTGAGGTTAGGATCATACATATAGCCGAAATACATCAATGTTTCTTCCACTGAGAGTACCATTGTAATGATCGGTGCTGATAATAAATGCAAGAATGACCCTGTCGAAGGGAGAGGGGAAACTATGGGATCCCAAATATGTCTCTAGGGAGAGAAAAGAAAATCTGTATACAAATAAGGCAGGCATGCCCCATGCTCGTGTCATGCTATTCAAAATGTAAGACAATAATTGAAGTTGTACGTTGATGTAGATAACTGAAGCTCCCTTCGGGGTAGTTTGATAACATAATATGACAATTTTGATGGTTAAGATAATCTAAAAAAGAGGCAAGGATGCTTATAAGAAGTGTCGAGGACTCGTAGGCATTGATGGCCTAACAAATTCATAGGTCTTCGGCTGGTATAAAACAACTGCAATAGTCGCATAGTAGGACCCACTGTAACATGAGATTTTGCTGAAGTCGAATGTTATGGGGGTCAACGGAAGCAGAGAGCAATGACATTTCTCTCTGTGTTGTCCGAGACTCCTCATTGTAAAGTTAATGAGAGTCAAGATAATTTTGTCCTTCTGGAAACTGTGCTTATGTCGACAGAAAGGGAGATGCGACTCCAAGAAGCAAAGGGCTTCATGAAATCCATGGAGATATGATCAAGAACTGATAGGGAACATGAACAAAGTCAAGATGTGGTGAGACTCAAGACTATCCTTGGTTGGGGGTATGTTTGAAGAATGATTGACATCAACCATAAAACTGTATCTAGTGTTAGGGGGACGACTAGAAATGTGGTTAAATTGTGCTAGAGGCATGACAAAGTGAACAAACTTAGATATTAGGGGTACATGGACTTTGGGATACTCGGGGTTTATGAACGATGTCAGAATGAGAAAAGGAGAGTGGATTCCCCAACCAAGGGTGACATGGGTTGCGTTTCCAGGAAAAGAAGGTCGTCAAGGGTGACCAAAAAAAGCTAAGTAAATGTTGGAAACAAAGGATTTTTACAATTAACAAATAAAAAAAGAATAATTTGGGATGAGTGTACAGATACAAAAATGGGTACCCCAGTGCAAGATGGCTTGGCTTGTGAGGGAACAAGTTGCGAAGAGAACTTGTGGAGGGTGGGGGCCCCATGGGTGGGTTTCTGTATGAGGGAAATGAATGGAGGACAATATGCAGATGGGAAAACTGATTGTGGATGAAATGGAGGGTTAATGATACTGCGAAGGTGCAGTCAAATAGAACCATGATGAGATAACCTGGGAGTCCATTGGGAAAGCTAGAAACATGATTAGAAGAAGTATGTGGCTTATTCTCAGGAGTGCATAAGACTATCGAGACTCCCATCCCTAGGAGGTGAAAGTAGTATGAGTGTCTAAGTACCAAGGGGAACTATGAATGGGACAACTCATGTGGGGGAGAGTGCTACCAGTTGACAACACCAAAATGCAGTAGAGGTGACAGTACTACAGAGCCGTATGTAAGGACCCTAAAGGTGAACATCAGAGGGTGTGATTGGGAGATGCAATTGATATTCAGAGGGAATGATTACATGCCAGTGTCGATCATATACCTGAAGGGGATTCGCTGGTTGTGATGACCAAATACTTGCACACATTAAAATCGAATACCTGATGTCAACAATATATGATGATAAAGAAAATATAACAATTATTTGATAAGTTTGAACATGAGCATGCGTACTTGTACATGATGTGAGAAAAATGCTCCCCCGGGGCCAACTTCAGATGGTGACCTAGGGAACATGACTGTGTAGATGGTGGGACCATGATCCTGTGGCTAAAAATGGATCAGGAAACAAAGGCTCTGGGATCCTGTAGCTAAGTGTGGAAGTTGGGAAAAAAGGGCCTATATATGGATGGTGGGCCCACAATGACACCTCATTTTCACTAACATTATTGGTGATCCGACGAGCGTGTTGTGAGGTGTTTTGAAAGATTACAAGAGCTTGGGGCTACCGATCTGGTGGGTGAAAGACCTCTTGTGAGAGGAAAAGTGGTTGATGATGGAGCGTATTCCAACGATAATCAGGGGTAGTCAGTTCCTCCAAGATGTCTTTGTCGCAGTGGTAAATGCAAGAATATAGGGGATCTAGGGAGGTAACATGGGTGACTGTCACCATGTGATTGTCTTCAAGTGGTGAATATGTAGAGGGGGTATTGAAACTATGGTGTGATGGCTCACTTGACATAAACCAAATGTCCAGACACTGTGGGTTGTAAACTATGATAGGGGGTAATATTTCATGGGGGAAACGAACCAGAGAATTGGGAGGATTTGGTGGAACAACCTCAAACAACCTATTCATGAACCATGGAGGGGTGGGAAGTGACTCAGGTTCAGGGGAGGTGACTAGAACAATATCTAAAGAAGGGATAGTGGGAATCATTTGCATCACATGAGGTGAGGTGGTTGAATGATTCTGAATAAGGGTGATTTGATGATGCCTATATTCAATGATCAAAGGACACTGGTAGGTGAAATGAGCAAGTGAGTCACAAAGAGAGCAAGGGAATCTCATCTATTCAGGGACCAAGGTCGAGACATAATGGATGTTAGTGACGTGGGTACGTAGAGGTGGTGGTGGAGAGGGATCTTTCTGAAAGGTTTGGTGTACCGCCTTCAGCGCCTACCAAAACTGAGGCAGCGCAGGAAAATGATGAGTGTAGTGGTTGTACTCTGAACATATGGGACACATGAATTTGGTTCATAGTTCTTTACTGGCTGTCATGAGAGACATTGTGGTAGTACTAGATGTGCTTAGTGGAGCGACGAGTGATGGGGTTTTTTGAGGGAGTTGGATCAGATTGCGTAAATTGGGGAGAGAAGGACATCTATTAGTGGGGTGTCCCTCTCTCTCGTAGAGTGCGTAAGGAGGTTGGACTCGGGGAGGAAGTGGAGTGGTGGGATCTTTATTCTTCCATCTGCCCCCAACCATAGCGGTGGTATTGGCGATTGGGGGTGAGGGTGGTGTGGCCGGAGTTAGTAGTGGAATCTGCATTGGGATTCCCTCTGATTGGGGAGGGAGGGATGGTTGAGGAACCATTGCGGGTGGGTGTAGATACCATACCAGAATGGAAAGCACCATGCTGGGAAGGGTAAGCGTTGTGGCTACCTAAAAATCTTGTACTCTCAGTGGGGGGTAGAAGAATGGAATTTGAGTAATGTCTTGGGGGATTGTTTCCCAAACTGGGATTTTCCCCTAGGGAAGGGTGAAATCGGGGATAAGTGGTGTCGTAGGGTTCTCAGATAATTCATGAGGTGGAATTTCTTCAACTAGTGGGATGTCGAGGGGTGGAGAAGTCTCGGTGGGAGGAATGGTATCTCCAGTTTCAGTTCCATCGAAAGATACGATACACACTTGTGTTGAGGGGTGTATGAGAGGTGGTGCTCCATGGTATGTCCCCAACAAGGATGGGTCCTTGAAAATTCTAGGGCCCATATCCATGAGTGGATACGCATCAACTAGTGTGGACAAGAGGTAGGATGTTATCGATGTTGGAGGAGTGGTTAGGCTCGTAATGTGAAACTTGGTCGATGGTGATGATTTTTCTATTTTGGGGGAACATCATCCTTCGAAACACAAAAGAGGCCACTTCCTTCATAGCATACATGTAGCTATGTCCAAACAAGATGTTGTAATCGAGCGGGGTGTTGATCACCTCAATGTCAATAAGGATGGTTTTTCCCTCGAGTTCAATGAGGACATTTTGGAAGATCCCTTTAGGGAAGGATGGTCGACCATCATAAGCTCTTAAAGTGATGGAGGATGGTATTAGCTCAAGGGAGAAAAGTTTCTTCCATACTGTTTTAGACATGATGCATGTGGATGCACCTTCATCAATGATACATCGATGAACCATGATGTTCTAAATCTTGACTGGTATCTGGAAAGCTACCAAAGTGGGGAGATGAGGTTCCCCACAATCTAGATCAAATGTGATGAGTCTAGTATCAATTGGGTCAACTGCCCCCAAGGCAGAAAGCAAGGAATTTTGTTGATTTGGACAGGATTGGAGGACCTCCAATACCGACATGGTTGCAAGGGATTGTGCCAATTCATCAACCAGACTATAATTGTGTGCATCCCTAGCTTGAGGGTTGTTGACATTCCGTCGTAACAGAATGTGAGGAATACTAATGGGGGGGTCAGTGTTAGGGTGTGGAATCATCAAGGGTTGTTCGGTTGTAGCTAGAGATGCTTTTGAAGTGGTGGGATTAGATTCAGGGAGTGCACTGTATTGACGACCACGCATTTGAAAAATAATTTCTTCTTTTCTAGTGAGGAGGATATTGCGATCCGTCAGATTTCTAGGGTTTTGATACTGTCCCATTTGTGGCGGGGCAGGATATATCTCCTGTTGGGTATTAATCATACCTTGGTGTGGAATAGGGTTTTGAAACATGACCTATTGGATATTATTGTTGCAAATATTTTTGTGGGGCCTGTTGAGGGGAAGGCGACGTAGGAGGACATGACACATTCATGGAGTCTTTCATCCATTTGAAGTCAGAAATTTGGGGGCAATGGTGAGTATAGTGACCATGCTCACCGCAAAGAGCGCAAGGGAAGTTCATCCAGAGGTTGTTGTTGTTGTTCCTCCCTTGGTGTTTGTTGTTATTGTCGTCTTGGGGGTTCTAGTTACCCCAATTCTAGTTTCCCCCAGCAGGTTGGTTTTGTTGGGGGTTATTTCCCCCTGGTCCTGGGTTATTATTGTTTCAATTTTTTCCTTTCGTTTTTTCATTATTCGGCTGATGGGATGGATTTTCCGTATTCAACTGTTCAAAAGTATGAAACTGTTCAATGGGAGAGGGCTGAACAAAGTTAACACCAGCGTGTGGTTTTCCATGTGGAGGAGAAACCGGTTGTGGAGGACCAAGAAATGGAAAATACATATTGTTTTGTGGCAACGATCTGTAGGGTGCATAGGAAGGAATAGCGCTTTCACTAGTTCCCAGGTTATAAGTTGAGGTAGAAGGGGCACCTGAACTTGGTTGAGAAGTCAGGCGCATGATGGGTGTCGGGAAGGGTCCTCTCATGGGTGGAGGGAGAGCAATAGGATATGGCTCTTAGTAAAGGGGAGGAAGGTAATAAGACAACCCTCCATATATCAGCGGATATTGGGGTGTACCATACATAGGTGGTGGTTGGATATACATATTGTGGTGTGTTGTGGTACCAATCAATCTGTCCACCACATGATACATCCCAGGTTTGTTCTAGCTGAATGGTACAGGTCTCAGTGAATCAGGTATTATTGTGTATAAGTAACCCGACTGAGCATAAATGAGGTCTTACTGTTGAGCCTTGCTGATGGCTTCCTCTTCGGTTTGGGTGAAGGTGGATGCCACATATTTGGAAAGTATAGAGACAAGTGATTTGAGAAACCAATCTAGACGTTGTTCTTTGGTGGTTTCTTATTTACATAAACTACGTTGTCGACGCCATTCATGAATGTGGTCGAAAATATGTGTAGTCGAGGTTTGTTTGCACTTGGAGAGTAGTTAGAGACCAGTGTCATGATGAACTGTTCGTTGAAAGAAGGCCAAGAATGCTTTGGTAAAGGATTCAAAAGTCACATGGGACCCTAATTTTTCATCCACATACCATTTGGCTGATGGACCAGTGAGTGTGCATTGAAATAACCTCAAGAAGATGGAGCCATCCATGATGTTGTTTGAGGAGCACCATAAGTGGAATTGTAATATATCTCGGTAGTGCCCCAGTTATATTATGAATTGTAAATCATGTATTGTAGGCTGGTGAGCCAAGTATTGATAAGTTGATAGGATTATTTGTTTATTAGGCTGGACAGCCTAAGTGTTAAAGGCCAGGAGCATGTTTTTGTATATGTAATATGCAAAACATTAATAAAGATTAAACATCACTATGTGCAGATCGACCACAAAGAAAAAGTGATGGCAGACTAAGATTCCACAAGATGGGTAAGGAAGAGGGGATAAAAGGTTGGAAAGAGAGGCTAAGTGTTGATCCTATGGGCTAATCTTAGGGGCTTAAGTCCTTGGGAATAATAATTTATTATTATTCCAAAATCTATGTGAAATGTGTGTTTTTATCCTAATTTCCTGGAAGGGGGAACGTGTGAAAAAGGGAACGCATGTTGATGGAGCACATGCGAACTCATGGGAGACATGTGTCGACCCAGGCACATGCAATTTATCGTGATAATTGAGCCATGATGGGGGTTTGTCCCCCATTCTACGGTCTGTTGTCTGAACCAAGGGATCTCTACGTCTGAGTTATGTAAGCCTCACGCAACTATGAAAAACGAAGTGTGTGATGTATTCTTGAGAAGCTGATACACCCTCTGCTTGAACCATCAAGTTTATGTTCGACCTCTGCGTGAATTTCTTGTCACGCATCCTGCAAACGGGTGTTATCCGAACCATGTTGTTTTTTAGTGACCTATTGTCGTTTCTTGTTTCCACACCCTGTTTTTCCTATTGCTGCTATCACCCATGAGTTAGACAAAAGCTATCGCCATTGTTATCATCATGAACTTTCGGGAATTGATTTGGAAACTGGTGGAAGAACTGGCTTGTCAGGCCTGTGGTAGAAGAGGCATGTTGTTAGGCCTGTGAGAAACCCTCTCTAGGTGAGAGAGTCTGCTGGGAAGTGGTTTTCTTCTAGAGTGAGTCCAACACCAGTTATGAAGCTCTGAGAAATATTGATCCGGCCTGTTGCCAAGGCCTAGAGGGGAGGTGAAGCACCGATGGACTGTTCTTGTGAAGGTTTATACTTCCGAGAAAAATAGGTATGTGAGGAATGAGAGTCTACGAGTAGTGGGTGTAAGAAATCTCTTGGAAAGAAACCTTCCGATTGCTCTGTGTAGTTTTCCTATAACCTTAGCCTAGTCTAGGATTCCCTTGCCTTGGGTGGATCTTAGTCCCAACTCGGGGGTGACCCACTGTTGAGCATGATGAGCAGTGAGGTCTATGGCTAGGAGGTTCATGGAAGGTCTGCACGTGGTTGGTGGAGTTACTTCAGTTTCAAAGATAAGTATATGCATGTTTTTAATTTCAATTAAAATGCTTGTTTGTGATGCTTGCAATATTATCATGTATTCCATTGCAATGATGTTTACTGTTGCTTCCATTAATTATGTATGTTAGCAGTAATTATATGTTTACTCTGTTAAGCCATTTAACTTCATTTAAATGCACACTACATAAGTATGAGAATGTTTCCGCGTAGTAGCGTTGCCTGGGAAGTGGAGTGATGGACAGGGACATTACAATATGGTATCAAAGCCCAAGTTTTCAACGCTGAGCCTAGATGAGCCAGATAAGTGGTCTTGGACCCAAGGTTCCGAGAGGAGATTATGTACGGAGGACCAATTTCAAACCTTTGAATGTTTCTGAGCACCAACGGGTTACTTGCTCGTGTACAAAGCTCAAGATAAGTGGTGGTAGAATAAAACCACAGTCGGTGTGGTATTTGACCATAGAGAGAGAGGGTGATCAACACTTGGGGTGTTGGAGCCGTAGGATCTATTCGGAAAGAAGGGAAAAACCTATATGACTGTTAGATCCAGAGAAGGTGCTAGGAGGATATCTGAGAAGCCTTTTGGGAGTTCGGTTGTCGAGAAAAGTGGAGTGCACTGAGGAAAAAAACCCCTAAACCTGAAACTCTAAAGTCTCAAGAAGATATACACTGTAGATCTGAGAAAAAGATCTCAACCGTTGTATCGAGCATAAGAGCAGAGGGTAATTTTGAGAGTTTGACTTTTGGGAGAAGTAGGATGTGATGATGCACAAACTCCCGAAGATCGAAATCACGAAATCCCGAATAGTTGAAGTAGTGGGTCAGGTTGATGTCACTTGGATGGATGTGGACCCATGGGATGTGTGCTACATGCCAGTGGGCCCTGAAGGAAAAGTAGATGCAGTGGGACTGGATGGCGTCACTTGAGGTAACATGGACCTTCTTAAGTACACCATGTGTCACCACCCGGGTTGGTGACAGTTGTACTGTGGGGCTGGTGGCTAGAAAGGTCGTAAGTTCGAAAGTCAAGATTTGGAGACAGAAGCGAGTGTGAGAGCCTCTAGGACTGAAATCCTGAAACCCCGAAATCAGATTAGAGAACCTTGAGACCTAGTGCTTGGCCACAACCATGGTTGCGTGGGTGGGAGAACTGAGAGAAAGGGGCTAAGGCCTGAGTGCACTACAGAGTCGAGCAGAGCTCGAAAAATTTATGGAAATTGAATGTTTTCTTGAATCAAGTTGTTTATGAATGTTGTGGGATTTGTTAAGGAATAATGACCTGAAAAATTCTAGTTCTCTGCACGTTATGTTTCAAGAAGTTTAATGAGTGCCATAACCGTTTATATTTTCCATGGAGGGAAAAGAAATCGGGAAAGCACAGAATGCTTCCAGTTCAGAGAACGAAGCTAAAGGGATGGATGTTCATTTGGGAGTTGAAGGATTGAACTCCAATGGCCATGGAGAAGAGATAGATAAGGAAGGAAACATAAGGAAGATCATTGAAGGATTGCAAAAAGATTCCCAAACTGACCAAGAAGATAGAAGAAAGATCAGAAAAGCTCAAGAAAAACAAGGAGAATTCAACATAAAGTTTTTAAAGAGTTTGGAGAGAATAGAAAAGAAGTTGGATAAGGAGAGTGACTCGAGAAGAACAGGGAGTCACCAAAATTCTGAAGGAAGAAGGTCAAGGAGTGTGGGTAGACACCATCATCACTCCCAAGGTCACTCTAAGAGAAAGACACATAGTAGTTCAATCCCATTTTCTACCAGAAAGAATAGGAGATCTGGAGTGGATGAAATGAAGGGAGACATGAACAAGATTAAACCTCCTATGTTTTATGGAGAACATCATAAGGAGGAAGGTGTATGTTATCGCACAGTTTGTAGGAATGGTTTAGGTAGCTTGAGTCAGGGCTTCAAACTGGCGTAACAGGAGCTTCCCCACCCATTGTCACCTTGATATGGAGCTCTTTCTATTTAGGATGGCTAGTGCAAGGGAGATGTCCCTAGTAATCTGGTTTTATGAAAGGGTGAAAAGGCTATTGGATCAAGATAAGAATTTCCTTTCACAGATTACTGCCAAGAAAGATAGTCAAGAAAAAGATGTTCCATTGGATGGCACCTGTTTAAGAGAAAAGACAAATAAACTAAAAGTATGTGCTGCAGTGGTTAGTACTTCAAGGTATCAATGACTATCTTCAAAATATATATGAGCAATGATCATATGTAATTATTGATGAAGTCAATGATTACTAAACAAAGACAAATGACTTATATCACTTCTTCAATAAATACATAAGCGATACTAGCATTCAATGTGCAAAATCAAAACCTTGTATTATATCACAATGCAATTCATATCACAAATCTGCTCATATAAAATAATGTTGCTGCGTCATAAATATTGTTGCTGCTATAAAGATGACATCAGCCCTATCAATAGGTTGATTTTTGAAAGTAATGAGAGGAACGTTTTATCAATCAAGCATATAAAATAGAACTACCAACTCAAACCTATCAAAAGCTGATGATAAGGCCACAATGTTTCAGACCAAGCAAGGATCAAAGATATGTGACATCACCTATACTATTTCTGCTGCAACTATGACGTCAGCCCTAAATCAGATTGGTTAGAAAGGCCAAAAGGTAAACGTTTTTCACTTTGAACAAATGAAAATATTTAATACCTCTATGGCTGTCTTAGGATGACTTAGCCACAACCTTTAGAGCAAATAAGAGATCAATAAGGCTAAGACATCACCCTAGGGTTAGGGTTAGTAAAATCATCTAGGGTTAGACGCTAGGTTAGTTAGGGTTTCAACAAAAGAGTTTGAGAAAGTATTTAAGCACAAAACCACAACGTTAAACTAGTGCCTTGGGTTAATGGAGTCAAAATGGAGAGAAGCTAATGGCTTGGAGAAATTTAAATCTAAGGACAAGAGGATTAGGTCTAATGGTGCTGCTATGGCAGGGCCACTAGATCAAAACCCTAAGAAGAGAAGACTTAATTAGGTGTAGCTAAGGCTAGGCCTAAGGCTCCTATTCTTTACTTAAGACTCTTTTGACAAAATGACTAGCTTATAAACACAAATCTATGGCTGAAAAGTGTTGTTCAAGGACAAGGATTTTCAAAACCCTAGAAGTAAACCCTAGGTGAAAAGTAAATTAGGCCTAGGACGCCTTCTTTCTTCAATTTATGTTCAAAACTAACTCAAGAAAAGAGCATGGCTAGTGTAGCTATGGCTAGGCTAAACCTTCTCTAATCAAATGGCTATAATCTTTTACCATGGGGACATGAAGCCACAACCTACTTTTGTGTTGGCTCCCTAGGGTTTGAAAGATTAAGCAAATGATAACAATATAACAATGCATGCAAGATATTTAATCAACAACCATTCATTCAAGAAGTTTTGATGAGAAAACACTTACAAACTCATGAAGAAGCAAAATCATACCCTAGTTGTAAACCTTCCAATGATAAATAGCACCATATGCCAAAAGATAATCCTCCAAGAAGTTGCGCCTCACTTCAAAAAGACAAGAGAAACCAAGACAAGAGATAAAGAAGTCACTCTCACAAGAGAGCAAGTTGTGTTATATCCAAATGAGGGTAAAACATCCTCAATATATATGATCTCATGACCTTTAATTAACAAAATAGGTCATTAAAACAACCAACAAGGCTGACATTACATTATTCAATCATTTGTCACATTATATGCTAAACATGCCAAAAATGAGCAGAAAATGGAGACGTCAGGCCCCTATAGGGGAGACGTTGGCCCTCTCAGGGCATAATCAACATCCAGTAAGAAATACGTTGGCCCCTTTGGGGCTCCTGCAACCTGCTATGCGTGCCAGACAAGCCCAACACATCACCATCTGCTCCAGAAAATGTCCAACTAGTCTTGGGTGGCATCCTGATCACCAAGACCATCATCCCATTTGCAAGGGGCTGATCCCTATGGGTCAAATCTCTGCCAAAACATCCTGATGAGGGCATCCTTCTTCTTCTTTGTGTAAGGGCTCGTCACAACTCTGTCCTGCCTCTGCCATCCTAGCAACCACCTGATGGGCTCTTCAGCCCCATGGAGGTCCGAGCTAATCATCTCCCCATGTGTATCGATCCTTTGGTACCTGTCCGCCGGGCATGGTCCTACAC
>SNQJ01S0098409.1:21365-37001 GCA_010110895.2 Picea sitchensis | reverse complement strand
GTTAATGCAGGTAGATAGGATTTTAATTCCAGAATAGATAGTTTAGAGATTCGAGAGGGAAAACGGATATAGACACCCTCCTTTGTATCATTGTGGATAAAAAATTCAGAAAACATTCAGGAGAGAAGAGCAATCAGATAAAATTGTGAAAAACACTCATGTACAGGCATTTGAATTTATAGAAGATAGTTCTGATTCAAATCCATGGCTTGTGTTGTTTCTCTGTGTATATTGTTCATGTGCTTATGAATGTCTGCTTTCTGGATATGCATTTTCTTTGTATATATGTTGTGCATGAGATTTCATGTTTGAAACTGAAGTCTGAAGGGGAGATGGAATGGGTTTCAATTGTTTCTCTGTGTGAGCCAGGAGATTCCTGCAAGGTGTGCAGTTGAACTCATCCGCAAGGAGTGTGTTGATGAAGGCTCAGCAGTTTGACTTTGTTCTCATTCACCCAGAAGTGGAAATAGGTTGTTGAAGTCGTGCAAGGAGTGCGCAGGCTGAAGAATAAGTCTCAGTTGTAAATCTGAGCAAAGGAAGTTGAAGACTGTTGCTGCGGGAAGTGTACAGAGTCTGAAAGATTCAATACTTGGGAAGTTGTTGAATGTCGAGCGCGAAGAGTGCACACAAATTCCTCTGAAAGAGTCAGAGTGGAAAAGATCAGGAGGTATAGAACCTTCGGGATAATCATTGAAAGGGAGCATAGGAGGTTTGTGTCGAAGAAGATTTGAGAAGGAGTTGCAAGCGCAGGCTTGGAGAGAAAGTGTTGAGAAGGAACACCTAGCCTTCTCAAGAAATCCTCAAGGGGGAGGAACCAACGGTCAGGATTCGCAGAGGAAAACAACAAAGTCCCGTCGACCGTTAGATCTCAAGAGAGTTGCGTCGGGTTTAAGCCTAAAGGAGCAGAGGAGGATCCNGATTCGGAGTTCGGGATATCGGGGTTTGGTGGTCGTGAACTCTTGCGGAAATAAATCGCGACCCGTGAAATCCTGAGAGGAATAGGGTCGTTGGTCACATTAGGGATACGTGGCGCGAGATCCTAGGGAGTCGGGGTTCGGCATTTTGGGGCTCTCGCATACAACGGAATCACAGCAGGAGGAACTGCGATTTCATGAAACACGACGGTCCCACAGTCACACCATTTTGGTGGAGGACAGGTGTTGGGAAGTCAGCTCTTATAGGGAGACAGTGACAGGTGGCATCGACATATCGGGAGCTCGGAGGTTCACGAGTTGGAGCCGCAAAGATTTGCGTCAAGGTTTGCGAGGTCGTGAGAGGCGATATCTTGGCAACCATCGGTTAGTGTGTGGGGCCACAAAGAGCGCAATAAAGGGGGACAGGTGTCATCGGGGATCGGAGGATCGGAGATCCCATGAGCGTAAGTTCTATGCATTTCTACTTCGCAAATTTCTAAATTCCGAACAGGAAGAGGACCGAGGTCTCGTGGCCAACGGTCCCATGCGAAAGAGTAGCCGGAGGGGGCTAAGGGTCACAAAAGTACCATCGGAGATCGGGAATTGGGGATTCGCATGAGTAGTGACTCACAACAGTGTGAGTACTGATTTCCCGACGGGGCAATTCCCGATAAGAAGCTAGGAAGCCGTAGGCAAATAGTCATCGAGGTTCGGGGATTTACAAGACCCGATTCCGTGAGTTCAAGTTTCGCGATAACGTGAAACCCGATTTCCCGATAAGGCAAAAGGGGGAGATCGCGGAGAGAGTTCTGTGGGTATTGAGAGGTCTCGATAAGGGATCGGAAGAACCTTGAAGTTCTTCAGGCCGAGAGGATAAGAAGGTCCTGAGGAGGCGGATGTGCTCAGTGGAGTGCAGTCTGCATCATCTTCCTAGGATTAATGGGTGGCTACCCAAATTAGATTTCGGTTGTAACACCATGAAATATACAGGGTACTCCCAATAATATAAGGAGACTATTATATCCTCTAATATAACCTTTGGTTTTATTGTAGATCTATTAGCTAATTGTAAAACTGTGGGTGTATTACAAATATTAGACAATTGTGATTTATTCATGGTATATTTTGTGATCACATTGATTGTTTCTCCTAAATCTATTAGTTTTTTTGCAATTGCAATATTATTTATATGGATTTTTACTATGAGACTACTGGGATCAACATATTTTACCCAACATAAGATCTGTTGGTGGGTCTTTCTTTTTCCTTTCGGTTTTCTTTATGCACAATTATTTTATTGCTTTTGTATAAATAGGAATGTGTTTTATTTCTTGTAGTAATGGAATTTTAATACAAATGTTCTTCAATTCATATAATAAATCATAACATGTTGGAATAATTTGTTTTTCTAATGCCAACTTTATAGGGAAAGGTGGTGAAGTAGATTTCTTTGTATGATTTACTAGTGATGAAGAAGTTTGATTTATTGAATTGGTTTCATCATTATTGTTTATTAAATTACGAGTTACATCCTCTATAGGTTCTTCAACAATAATCAGTGCATCTTGATGAAGTACTTTTCCTGATCTAAGATGAATATCATTAATATCAAGAGAAGTTACCATGTAAGCAAGAAACTTTTGTAACTCAACATTGTAAGCAGGTTGTGCTACTTTATTATTGGGATTAGTAACAGGTTGTGCAGGAAGTTGGGTTGGTCTGGGAGGTTTATTTGATGGCAATTGAATTTGTGGTGGTTGAGTGGAATATTATTGATGAAATCGTGAGGGGTATTGGTTTAGTAATGAATATGAAGAATATTGATGTTGCATAGGATAAGGCTGGGAATGCATAGTCCCATAGTCAGTTCCTCACCAACCTTGTTGCCAAGGTTGGTTTTGGAGTTTCTTTGGTGCCATTCCTTTCCAATGCATAGGGGTGGTCCGATTTTGTTGTGGAAATTATTGGGAAAAATGAGGATTAAATTACTGACAGAGATCTTGAAACATACATAGATTTATTGGTTTCCAAGGTCTTTTTGTTGCCACAAAACATAAATGTTATGCAGTATCTTGATTCCCTTGGTAAGTTTCCTTAAGCTCTGGTAAATATGGACATTTTTCTGTGGCAAGGATTTTTGCACATACTCCACAAACTTCAATGTTATACAAAGGACATTCACGTAAAGGAAACTTATTTCTACATTTTTTACAATAAACAGATAATGCATCATTCTCTACTTCTTTCTTTTTCTTGTTTTTTAATGTGTCTAACTGAGAACCAGGATTATTGAGAATATATGTTTTAAAATTGTCCAATAGATTACCTATTTCTTCTCTACTTACCCATTGAGTAGCTGATTTGTTGACTCTCGAGATAGCTTCCCTAGGTCCCTTACCATATTTGGACTTTCCTCTTGAGATGTTCTTGCATAAGTCACAAATTTCTAGATAGGGTAAGTGTGAAACATCTCCTTTACCCATTAAATTAAGCATATTGATCCATTCATCTCAGATACCATGAAGTAAAATAACTTTTAAAGTATCAATATCAAGATGATGTTGTTTTTCTCTTTTAATAGTATAATGGAACATTTCTAAGTAATATTTTAATCTCTCATCTTATTTTTGTGTCATCTTAAACATCTCCTCTATCATTCCTCGATTTGTACAATAATCATTATATTTTTTAAGAAACATTTTTTTTCATTCCATCCCAATTACTAATAATATTTGTTCCCAATCCCATCAACCAACGAAATGCATAGTCCTTAAGAGTAGCTGGAAACAATTTCAATTTTTGAGCATCAGAGGAATAATCATAACTATGACATAGCACATCAAATTCAAAAATAAATGTTTTAGGGTCCTCAGAAACCATACCATGAAACTTAGGTAATGAAAATGGTGGTATGTTTTTCATTTGAATGTTATCTGTTGGATCAAGAATTGGAAATCCAAATTATTCTTCTTGGTGTGTTTCTCCTTTTGGTTTCTCTTCTCTCTCTTCTTTACCTCATCCAATTCCTCTGTCTTCTTAGTCATTGCATACTACAGACATGATGTTTTCTACATAGTGAACAAATTCTTCTGAAGAAGCAGAACATTTTGGTTCTAAAATTGGATTTTCTGGAAATAGTATTTCAGATTGACCACTAATTAGTTCTTTCTCATGAGGATTTACTATAAGTATAACATTTTTTTGTGAGATTTCTGAATGTTTTGTTGTGGAACTGGTCTCTATAATTTTTTATTTGGAACTAGATTCTCCAACTTTTGTTTTTCCTTTAGTCTTTGTAGTCACAATTATTCTTACTTGTTCTCCTCTTGTAGTTCTACATGTAGATGGGTTAGTTCATGGTGTGGCTCTTACAGTACCACGTGATAAAGTGGGTGAAGTGATGTTTTGGGTACTTCTACCACTAGTGAATCTACCTCTATTATCCCTACGTCGACTCATGCATCCTACTTATCATGATAAAAGAAAAACTAAGTGTCTTTTTACACTTCCCTGACAATGAATCCAAAAAACTCAGTCAATTATATTGATTGAGAATTTTGTTACATTAAATCATCGACCTGGGAATGTAAAATTTATGAAGTGTATGCATGAATCTAGTTTTCTTTTTGTTTTTTTGAAAATCACTTACTTGTTAATATAATAAACCAAATCTTAACTTATGAGAAATAGATCACAATTCTAAAAATTAACTAGTTATTGCAATTCAAAAAGATGACACAGATATGATTTTACTCATTTAGTAAATAATGAATCAATACAAAGGATTTATTTATTCATATTTCTACTAATGAATCTTGTAAATGAAACAAGTGACTAATGAATTAGATGAGCAATCAAAACTGTATCTTCACACTATATGAATGAAAATTCTGCAACATCAAACTTAAGATCAAAATCAATTAGACACTATAGAAATAAAGAAGCAACGTAGAATAAAACAGGGACCCCTCCTAGCTTGGTTCAACACTACTGGACTAAGTTTCCAAAGTAAGGACTTTAAAACTTTAATTAAAACTATGAATTCATTCACAAAATACACAGACAAAGAATAATTGAATCAACAACAACAAATTGTATTAAGTCTCAAAATGTATCTCATAGAAAAGTTAAGAGTATCCTCTACATAGAGACAGTGGGTCTTTATACAATTCAAAAGAAAGAGTTGTTGGATCTCATTATGCTACTATGTAATAGAGAAATCTATATCTCAGATTTTTAGAAGGGAGGAACGAGAATGTTGTGTCCACATTTGTGAAATTCATGGTTCCACGCATGAATTTCTCAAACTACCTATTGATATCAGATCTAGTAATTTCGTTGAACTGATTCACATCTAAACTTGGACCTTATTATAATCTGCATCTTGGTGTTGACCATGCCTTTGATTTTACTCTACTACTAACCTGAAATTCGTTAGAGGATACCGAATGGATGGAAAAGTTGAAGAACCTGATTTTTTATCTCATCCAACTCATATTTTCGTTGCTCCATACCTGTAACTATATGAGCCTGCAAGTCAACTACATAATTAGGTCATGGATACAAAATATCCTTGTTTCTATAACTTATCGGTTTTAGAATACTTTTCAAAAGGAATTAATTAAATTATAAAAATAAATGGACTTTTACCTGGTTTAGTCCTTTGTAACCTCAAATCATGAGTGTATGCAAAGAAATAGTAGCACTAATGTAATGGAATGTGGAAATGGAAGGTAACTAACACTGAAGTAGATAGGAAAATATCAAAAAGTAGTGACAAAAAGAGTTATTTATTGGGTTCAATGCATAAGATACCATTTTAGAAGAGAATTTTTTGAGACTAGAGAAATAAATCCATAATTTTGCAAGTCAAAGGAGCAACTTACAGACATATTCACAAAAACATTTCCAAAGGATAATTTTGAGAAACTAAGAGAAGATGTGGGACTTGTCAACCTCAATAAACACTTGAGTGATTCCTCAACTATCACTTCAGTCTTGCAAACTTAAAGTTTCTTTGTAGCCATACCTCATGGGGTTATTATTAGTTTAGCGAAGTCAAGTTTAAGGGGGAGTGTTGAAGATAAGCTCGATGATCGGTCTGAAATAAATTCTTTGCACTCACCAAACCATGTAAAATACTAGTCTCAGATAGATTCCCTACGACCTCTTTTGAATTTTACTCACAAACAACTCTTGAACATGTTAAAAATGTTTTAGCTAGTCAGTAGAAATTAAACATTTATGGTTGTAGTGGTAAGATATTAGTACCTATGTTTTTTAATAAGTAGTGGAGATGTATTCATCTTTATATGTATAACAGAAGTAGAAGGTATTAGTGGAGAAGAAGAAGAATATAGTGTGCATCAACACTGAATGTAATAGAACTTTGTTTGCAATTTAAATCTAGGTTTTTCTTTCATATATAGTAGTCTAAAATACTCTCTTTTGTACTCTGTTTTACCCTGTTTTTCTCCCACTTTTTGTTTCTTTTTCAAAAACTTAGTAAGTATTATTTCTCAGCTTAGAAACTTTACAATGTCAAACTGCGGACTGCCAGATTCAATTCCCCTTCCTTGCAAAAACTTACATCCCTAGAAATTCTCCATCTCGATGAAAACACATTTTAGTATGAATTCCCTAGTTGGTAAGGGAATAATACTAGTTTGGTATCTCTCGAGATGACCAATGAAAATCTAAATGGGTTATTCCATTTGAACTTTCTCAGTCACTTCTCTTAAATAGTATTTTGTGGGAAAATAATAAATTATATGTCAATGTTTCCCGTATTTTTTAGAGCAAGTGGAATAGCCTAGTCTATTTCCAAATTCCAAACAATAGTTTGTACAACCCCATACCATATTCTATAGGAAATCTATCATCTTTGGCTATTCTACAACTACACAACAACAACTTGAGGGGAATGATTCCAGAATCATTGGGCCTCCTTTGATCGCTTAATATACTAGAACTAGGCTACAACAAATTGACGGGAACTATCCCATTATACATAGGATAGTTGTCTAAACTGACGAATATCACTCTTACTAAAAACACTTTAAGCCGAGCAATATCAGAGTCACACTTTTGCGTCCTGAGAAATCTAAATTATATTGACATCTCTGATAACATGTTTCTATTTAGTATCAGCTCCAATTGGACTCCTCTGTTCCAATAAGATGTGTTGAGATTATCTCAATGTAAAATATAAGGGCCTCTTCCTCTTTTTGTGAAAGGTCAACGTTTTATGACAACACTGGATCTGTCCAATAACACCTTCATGGGAAAAATCCCTCCATGGTTGTGTAACCTTACCAATCCTGAGATGAAAATCCTATTGCACAATAAATTGGAAGGGCCAATACCACCTCAGTTGTATAAGTTCACATCTCTAAAGCAGGTAGAGCTACGAGATAATTAGTTGCATGGAAATCTATCGAATCCATGATGCAGTTATGTTGTAAGATTCCCTTGGTAACTTGATCTGACAATTAATAACATTACAAGTCCAATCCCATCATAAATCTATAGGATGCTTCATACTTCGACTTTCATATCTTTATAATCAAATAAGGTCAAGAGGTAGATTCCTCCTTGCATTTGTGAGAAAACAATGTATCTAGAGGCGCTGGATCTTTCAGGAAATAATATATATGGGAAGTTACCTCCCAAGTTCAGTAATTTCTCTTCTCAGAAGGTATTGAACATAGAAAATAATTAATTGGAAGGACAAATACTGGTGGAGCTAGTAAAACTGAATAAAATTTAGGAATTGGACATCAATAACAATAGGTTAAGTGGGAATTTTCCCTCATCCCTACCAAATTGAAAGATGTTGGAAATTTTGGATTCAAGTGGAAAAAAATATCGAGAAACGTTCGTGAATGGATTACGGATCTCTCAAACCTCTTCATATTCATTATCAAATAAAATAACTTGGAAGGTGAAATAACAATTTAGATTGGTTTCCTTCAGAATCTCCAAATATTTGACCTAACAATGAACCATATGTCAGGCTTGATACCACGAGATCTCTCAAACTTATAAGCATTGAGGAATAAATATTTCACAAGTTTGTGGTTTGTTGTACTTGAAATTACTAAGGAAAAATTTTATCTGATGGTAAAGGGTAAAAGATGGGCCTATAAATACATCCTCTCTACTTTCACTTCTCTGGATATCTCGACAAACAACCTTAGTGGTGAAATTTCCAAGGTCATTGGATATCTCTAGGGTTTGCATTATTTGAATCTCTCGCACAATCACCTTACCAGATTTATTCTGCACCAACTTGGCGAAATAAAAAATTTAGAAGCCTTAGATATGTAATGTAACTAGTTGTTAGTAATAATACCTGAAACATTTGTAGACCTGAGCTTCCTGGGATATTTAAGCCTATCAAATAATAATATTCCTAGTAGGATCCCAAATGTACCACATTTGGTCACATTTGAGGCATCTTCGTTCTCTCGGGTAATCTTGAACTTTGTGGGCCTTGGGTTCAGAGAAACTACAACGATCATACTTATTATCCCAAGGAGCAGAGGAAAAGGACGGTGATTAGACTGTGGCTTGGTGGGATTTGTGGAAATTTGGAATAGGATTGGGATGTGTTATTGGGTTGGGAAGTATGATCAAAGCATTGGCTTTGAGAAGGATATTGAGGATGAGGCAAAGGAGAAATCAGAATATGTATAGATTTCCTGAACTTGAATCGATATTTCAAAAAAGAAAACTATATTTCCCCCCCTATGGAGCAAATATTGCAACTCATCTTCAGCTCCAAGCTATTTTATTTACTAGACGGGTTCTTAGTATACAACCAGGTTCACATGGAAAAACCCAACCTATTGAAAACCATGTTCCAGACCAAGTGGGGGACATACGCATATAGGAGAATTACATTTGGTTTGATTAATGCAGGCACTACTTTTCAAAGGGAAATGTATATCGATTTCAAAGGGTTAATCATTCAAAGCGTGGTGGTTTATCTCAAGGATGTCACTATTTATTTGAAGAAGAGGGAAGATCACCCAAGACATATGAAACAAATATTTGAATTATGTAGAAAATATGGGATTTCATTGAATCCCAAGAATACTTTGTTTTGTTTTTTAGAAGGAGTACTATTGGGTCATGTGATTTCCAAAGATGAAATTTTGGTGGACCTGGAAAGGAGAAAATCCATTATGCAAATCCCTCCACTACATAGTAAGAAATCAATGCAATCCTTTTTTGGAAAAATCAATTTTGTAAGGAGATTTGTTCTGTACTTTGATGAAATTGATAAACAACTTCAAAGAATGATTAATAAGTATGTTCATTTTAAATGGACACCAGTGGAGAAGGAAGCATTTGAGAATATCAAATCCTCCATAGTTGTTGCCTCATCTCTTTGAAGTCCATATTTCACCAAGGATTTCTTACTATACACCTTTTCATCTCATCATTCCTTTGCAGCAATGATCACACAAAAGGATGAGCAAGGAAACAAATATACCATCGCATTCATGAGCACTGGACTACAAGGTGTTGAGTTGAACTATCCACTGATGGATAAGAAAGATTTTCTTGTCCATAAAGAAATCAAACAGTTCAGACCTTACATTCTGAAGAATCACATGAAAGTTATCATCCCTCACCCAGAGGTCATATCTCTTTTCATCCAAATATGGGAGAGAGACGAGGTAATTGTATCATGACCTTACAAGAATATGACCTGTATTTTAAACCAACCAACATTGTTAAAGGTCAAGGCCTTTGTAAATTGGTGATACAGAATACCAACGATGAAAATTAAGAAGAGGATAAATGGAAAGAAGAAACAACGATGTAGACACAACATGTCCCTTACATCCCAGCTATGGAAGGGTCATATAAAAATGATCTCAATTATTACCTTCAAAATTATACAAATTTAGATCACCTCAAAGCCAAGCAAAAAAGAGCACTTAGATTAAAATATCTGAAATATCAGCTAGTACATGGCATTTTGTTTTGAAATAACTATGATGGAGTGTTACTCCGGTGCCTTGAAAAACAAGACATTCATAAAGTCCTTAAGGACCTGCATGATGGACCAACAAGAGGCCATTTTTTAGGAGATGTGACAACTCACAAGGTATTAAGAGTTGTATACTACTGGCCCATGTTGTTCAAACATGCCCATACATATTCATGAAGCTGTGAAGCATGCTGAAAAGATGCATGAACAAAGTATAAATATGTCATCCCGCCCCAACCCATTGTTGTTGAAGAACCCTTTGAATAGTAGGGGTTGGCCATCATTCATGTTCGTACAAGGGCAGGCCCATTTTTGAACTCTAACAATGCACCAACAAGCCCTAACTACTGGCCCTTTCAGCAACACCTGCAAAGCAGATGAAGTCTCACCCGAAGTAGAAATAAGGGGTTGCAGGACACAAGTGTCTACAACTAGAGGAAATGAAAAGTGGATTCAACACAATAATACAAGAAAATTTGGTTATCCTTTATCTCCCTTAAGCCTAGTGCACAAGTTATATCTCATATCTAACACAAGGATGCAATAACAGTATAATAGAAAGAAGAATAACACAGCATCAATCACACACAACAAAAGGATTTACGTGGTTCACCCTCTCCCTCGAGCTACATCCACAGAACTGTGTTTCTTGATATATTATGTGAAAACATACAGGTTTATCTGTGCTCTTAGCTTGTATATATCTCTCCTACTCTCTCTCTTTCTCTCATCACCCTACGCATGCAGTTGTAGGGTTGATCTTTGCACCTAGTTCAAGATCTTACAATACAAAATGCTCTCTCACATAGCTCTTCTCTCTCTCAACAACAATAATCACTCATTACCTTATTGACCCCATCCTAGGTCCTCTTGACCTTTATTTATACTTTACAATGACTCTTGGACAACCTTAGGCTGAAACCTAGGTGTCAAAACCCTAATATGCCAAAACCCTAGGTGTCTAAAAACCCTAGGTCACCTTGACCCACGTTTTCAAGGCTTCGCTAGACTTTCTTTCCTTCCTTCCCACGAGGTACCCCAAAGCATGTATTAGTGTCTTTTTCCTCTTGTTGAGTTGTCCACGATCCATCTTCCTTGTTGATCCATCTTCCTCAATCTTTTCGTTCACTCCTTATTTTCTGCTTCCTTAACCACTTCGACCCAATCTCATTCAATGTTCTTTCCACACAGTTCATACTTCGCACCTCTTTCTTTAATCTTCATTTCCTTCCATAACCAAGGGCCAATAATCCCCCAACACTCACATGTGACTCGTCCCGAGGCACTTCAGGTCTGAACCTTCTATTTTACTTCGACTTCAGACTGCACGGGGCAGCCTATTCTTTCTACTATGTCCCTTTCTTCCTTGTGAAAACTATCTTTTAGGTGTCTAGTACCCATTTTCAACTGCACCTAGTACCTAGACCCGTCTCCTTCTACTTTTACTGAGAGTTGTGAGGGTTTTCATAGTACAATTTCAACCGACTCCCATTCACTAAACCTTCCTTCCACTCTACATTCAATGTCTTCAACTATGCAGCTCCTCATTTTGTAACATAGGCGACCTCAAATGGCCCAAGCCAATGTGTTCTGAATTTCCCTGTCATGGTAGGCCTTTTCTCATTCCTTATGTACCTGCTGGTGAAATACTACAATAAATTGGTCTTCTTCTAGTTCTACCAACTGGGTGAGCCTCTCTTGAACAATTCCATTGTCATCCATATCTATGAATGCTACAATTATGAGACTAAGAACCAAATATTCCATAGGGACAACTACTTATAGACCATAAACTAACTTAAAGGGATTATGCATTGTCAACTTCTTGCAAGTAGTTCTATAGGCCCATAACACTGTTGGTACTCTCAAGTCCTAGTCATCCATGTTCACGCTGCAAATCTTCGTCAGCATTGTCTCCAAGATCTTGTTGAAATATTCGACTATCCCATTCGCATGTGGATGGTAGGGGGTACTCTTCTGATCGTGGACTTCAAATTCCTGAGTTAAAGATTTGATATTTTTATTAATAAAGTGTGTACCTTGATCAGTCATCAGGGTCTTCAGGCATCCAAACCTGGTTATGATATCATCAAATATAATTTGTGTAGTTGTAGTTGCACTATAGTCCTTCACTTCTCTTGCTTCTGCCCATCTGGTCAAATACTCTGTCGCAGTGATCACGTATCTAGCTCTTGTGTTCTTTCCTGGTGGGTTAATAGGTCCCACAAAATCAATAGCCCATTTCTCAAATGCCTGTAAGTTCATTTGTGGTGATAAAGGAATATCATATCTTCTGGAAGGTTTCCCAACTCTCTATCATACATCGCAGGCTTTATAGTATTCCTTAGCATCTTTATGTAAAGTAGGCCACCAAAGGCCAGCTCTAAGAACCTTTTTCTCTGTTTCTTTTCCTGCGTAGTGTTCTTTTGCGATGCCTTCATGTGCTTCTGCTAGAATATGTGGTCTTTCTGCCTCCATAACACATCTCCTCAAGATCTCATCAGTCCCATCTTGTATAGTTGTCCAGCTATAACTGAAACATTTACAGCGTGAACTACCAGTTGTTTCTTCTGAATGATTGTATATATGCAAGGTGCCATTCCTTTTGATAAGAGCTAGACTATCTCAGCGAAGTGATCATCAACCCTCCTGATGGCCAGCAACTATGCATCTGGTAGTGTATCCTCCAAACTAGTAGGTTCCTCTCCATGTTCCAACCTAGATAACTGGAAAGGTCCCTTGTTCATTTTCCCTAGCTTGACCACAATTTCAAAATCATATTCCTGGAATAGCAGTAACCATCTGCATATCCTTCCCCCCAACACTGGCTTGTTGACTAGGTATTTCAACATAGAGTGATCAGTGATCATCTTAAAGTGTCCTCCCAATAAGTAGTGTTGAAACTTCTGCAGTGTGTACACCATGGCTAAACCTTCTCTCTCAGTAGTAGTGTAGTTTATCTCAGCTATAGATAGATTCCTACTAGCAAATTATAATAGATGGTCAATATCTCATGTTTTTGGTTGTGCTAACACTGGTCCTAGCAAAATAGATGAAGCATCGACATGCACATGAAATGCCTTGCTCCAATCTGGGAAAACCAAAATAAGCGTAGTAACCATTTTCTGTTTCAGTGTTTTGAAGCTCTGCTAACATTATTTTGTCCATTGAAACTCACAATCTTAATTTAATAACTTCTCCATAGGTGTTGCAATCTGTGCATAGCTCTTAATGAACTTTATGTAGTATCCAGTATGTCCCATCATAGTGTGCATTTGTATGACTAAAGTAGGCGGGGGTAGATCAACAATAATAGCAATCTTGAATGGATCTACTAGCAACCCCTGCTTACACACAATATGTCCTAGTAGCACTCCAAAGGGTGAAAAGAAGATGCACTTCTTCAGGTTCAGGGCAATCTGACATTGTTTTCACTTATCCAACATTAGTCTTAAACATTCAATATGGTTTTGCAATAATCTAAAAACAGTCCAATCATCAATATATGCTTCCAAAAATTTATGTAAAAACTCATTGGATGCTTCGACCACCACCCTAGAAAATATGGCTAGTGCATTCTTCAATCCAAAAGGCATCATTGTGTACTGGTAGGATCCCCATTCTATTTCAAATGTGGTCTTGTGGCGATCTTCCTTGGCGATCTTCCTTGGCAATCTTTATCTAGTGATAACCTGAAAATCCATTTGTGAAGTAGTAAACTTCATGACCTCCCACATTATCTAACACTTCATTTGTAAACGGTGTAGGGAATGGGTCATGCAAACAGGCATCATTCAACTTCCTGAGATCTATAGAGATCATGATCTCTACTATCTTCTTATCTTGTACCACCATAGGGATAACCCATTCTGACTCTTCAACAGGTTCTATGATTCATGCTTCCAACATCCTGTCTAATTGAATATTCATGTTCTTCTTATATTTGGGATTCAATCTGTAGGGCCCCTATTTAACTGGCCTGACATCTGGCTTCAAGGGGATCTTCATCTCTCCCATGGGCCCCTTAATTCCTTTCATATCAGTGAAATTGGTTGGGAACAAGTCCTAATATTCATGTAGTAGTTTTGTTATCTTATCAATGGTGGCATCATCCCAGTAATCTCCAACATTAGCAAGCTTAGGTACTTGCTCTATTCCAATATTAACTTTCTTGATTTTGATCATCTATCCAATGAAAGGTAGTTCGACTCCCAGTCCTTCTACATCTCTTTTTCCTTCTACTTTTGTGATGTTCACATTCCCAGGATCGTCATCTTCATTGGCATTGATATTGTAACATCCTTGCAATTTCTGAAGAGGTGTAGTCCATTCATCCTCTTCTTTATCAATGGGGACGTTAGATGCCTCCTCAAAGACTTTTTGTCTTACAACTTGTAGAGCTTGATCTACTGAAGGGTATTGGATTTCAAATAAAAATGCAACTGCAAAGTTCTGAGTCATACTATACCAATCTGAAGTGGTGAGGCGTAGTTCTGCTTGAAGATACCAATTGATAGGCATTTTGTCCAGAGTGTTTATGAACTTATGCACCCACTCTTCTTGAGGAACTCTTCTCTAGGCCTCCTCACAACCTCGCACATGGTCCTTCAGACAACTTTGACCTGTGTATCAAACTTTGCATCCTTCTACTTGTTCTGAAAAGAACACTGCAATCAAAGTGCGACATTGCATCCAGTTTGAGATGTTATTTTTATGTGTCCCCCACTATCTTGCTAGTGTTTCTTTCAAAGCCTCATCCAGTGCCAACAATATCTATTGTACTGGTACAATTTCTTCAAAATCTTATAAGAATGTTTCTAACTTATTTAAACCATCAAATGTGGGAAGATTGCTTACTTCTTTGCCAATCCAGTGAACTTCCCTGGTCAATCTAGCACACCTCTATGCAGAAAATGCATACATTTTGTTCTGCCAATTCTCCATTGCTTCTTCTGAGTCCGATGAGCATGTATTGTCCCTTCACCATCTTAAATTCCCATATGTTGTAGGGTTAATGTAATATTGTTGTCTTGCTATCAATTTATATATATTCTCTAGCTCATATGCACAATCTTCTTCTCTGATGGGTTCTGTGTATCTTCTACCTTCATCCAGATCCAGAGGTACAATGACCCTAAGTCCATGACCTTCAAATTTCATACTTCTTTTCTTTAAGTCAACAATAGTGGAAATGTTGAAATCCCAATCAATTTCTAACAGTGCGGGATAAGGACAACTATCATCAACTACCTCAATCACCTCAAAGTCCAAAAAGTTCCTTTCCCCATCGATGTCCATAGGGACATGCTCCAGTCTCCCAAAGGGGCTCACTGCATGTTGATTAGCCATCCTAAGCCTAATAGGGGAATAAATTAACTTAGGTTTTCCCATTGTTGCCCAGGTCTGCTTCGTCATAACATTTACTTCTGATCCTAAGTTGAGGACCTGTTGACGGGCGAAATTGACCGTCCATCAATTGAGAGAGTGGAGTCGGTCCGGGGTTGTCTAATAACCCAAGCCGTTTGGAATGAACCACCCTGACGGGTTTAGCGGCTCCGTTGGCCATTCTAAGGTTCTAAGAAAACCAAAGAGAAAACTAAACTAAACTAACTAATCTAACTAAAACAAATAAAACAAACTAAAACTAAATAAAACAAGCTAACTAAAACTAAATACAAGAAACTAACTAACAATAAATAAAAAAACAAACTAATACAC